>PVKU01009932.1:0-57021 GCA_004027475.1 Anoura caudifer | reverse complement strand
AGATAAGTCCCTTTAACATTTCATATAATAAGGGCTTGGTGATGATGAACTCCTTTAACTTGACCTTATCTGAGAAGCACTTTATCTTCCCTTCCATTCTAAATGACAGCTTTGCTGGATAGAGCAATCTTGGATGTAGGTCTTTGATTTTCATGACTTGGAATACCTCTTTCCAGCCCCTTCTTGCCGTAAGGTCTCTTTTGAGAAATCCACTGACAGTCTAATGGGAACTCCTTTGTAGGTGACTTTCCCCTTATCCCTTGCTGCTTCTAGAATTCTCTCCTTCATTTGAATCTTGGGTAATGTAATTATAATGTGCCTTGGTGTGTTCCTCCTTGGGTCCAACTTCTTTGGGACTCTCTGAGCTTCCTGGACTTCCTGGAAGACTATTTCCTTTGTCAGATTGGGGAAGTTCTCCTTTATTATTTGTTCAAATAAGTTTTCCACTGGTTGCTCTTCTTCTTCCCCTTCTGGTACCCCTATAATTCAGATGTTGGGACGTTTAAAGATGTCCTGGAGTTTCCTAAGCCTCTCCTCATTTTTTTGAATTCTTGTTTCTTCCTTGTTTTTTGTTTGGTTGTTTCTTTCTTCCTTCTGGTCCATTCCATTGATTTGAGTCCCAGTTTTCCTCCCATCTCTGTTGGTTCCCCATGCATTTTTCTTCATTTCACTTATTGTAGCCTTCATTTTTTCATCTAATTTGTGAGCAAAATCAACCAATTCTGTGAGCATCCTGATCACCAGGGTTATGAATTGTGCATCTGATAGGTTGGCGATGTCTTCGTCGCTTAGATGAATTGGCTCTGGAGCTTTGATTTGTTCTCTGGTTTGAGCCACTTTGTTTTTGTTTTCGTTTTTTGTTTGTTTTGTTTTGTCTAGTCGCATCTGTTTCGTAGTGAGGGGTGGAGCCTTAGGTGTTCCCCAGGGTGGGACAGCCCAGTCGCTGGGTAGTGACACTGTATGTGGGGGTGGGGTCTGAGAGGAGACAATGGCGCTTGCTCCCTCACTCTTGGATTCCACTCTTTTCCATGCTTCCCCTTTGTCTGGATTATCTGCACATGAATGTGGGACCACCTGGTCAGCCAGCTGCCTTGTGGGGCCTCACTGGTTCTGCACAGTTGCCACCCCGTGCCCGGGGTCTGCTAGTCACCGCCTGTGCATCTGGGGGCTGCCAGCCGCTGCTGCCTGCGTGCCTGGTCTGCACCTCCACTTCTTCCTGCTGCGACTCCGCCCCTCTTACCGGTCTGGATGAATCGTTGTTGGACTTCCAAACAGTTTGATTTTCTGAGTTCTAGTTGTTTTCTTGTTTCTAAATCTTTGTTATCCTTAATTTTGGTTGTGATAGGAGGCACAGTGTGTCTGCCTACGCCTCCATCTTGGCCAGAAGTAGAGGGTTATCAACTTTACTGATAAGCTCGAGGAACTAAACGATAGTTTCATTGATTTTTCTCTATTTTCTATAAACTATTCCTTCTATATCTCTTTGTTGCTTTGTTCTCTCCAGAAGACCAACTCGGTATTTCCTCAATTCATCACATTCAGGAGGGTTCAATTGGATTCCCCTTGGGATAGAGTGGCCCGGACATTTAATGTTGTAAGTGGGGCCATCATAGGGACTTACCTGTTTTCTTTCCTTTCTCTCAGAGTTTACTGTTCTTTGTTTTCTAAGGTCCATTCTTGAAATTCATTGTTTTATGTATTTTTCTCAGTTTTTTACTTGTTTCAGATAGGAGTGTAAATCTAAGAGGTACTGGAGGTACAATTTTCAGGAAGTTATAGGTAAGCCAGTTACTGGCAGAAAGCATTCAAATGCAGACCTGTCTGGGCGTGGCAGTACTGCCATACAAAAAGTGCTTTTAGATATTCTGAGGCTTTTACATATGGCAGACATAAGGCCTAGTGGATGAATGTTTAACAGAAAAAAAGATACCATTACGTATCAGGCAGTGAGCTAATAGGAAGAAAATATGAACACTGTACTTGGTGGGCAGGGAAAAATGCATGTTGCATGGTAGTTAGAGAGAAACAGAGAATTAAAATTATGTTTATCTTTGTAGTCCCTGTTTCTAGCACAGTGCTTAGTGCATAGTAGAGCTTGATAAATCTTGTTAAACTGAGCCAAAATGAACTGAGTCAAATGTTTGATCAGGTGAGATTCATTGTGGACCCTACTTGAATGTAAAGGTAATAGATTTTACAACTTATGAAAGTGATTGGGCATGAGTGCAAAGCATATTACATGTACTTAATAAAAACCACATAATTACTTAACTAATGTGCCAAACTGATTGAGCCACCTAAAACCTCTAAAAGTATATTAAATGTACCTATTTTCAAGAGTGGTGATAAATATATGGAATTTACTACCTCATGAGGTTTATTTTAAGGATACTTTCACTGAATTTATGCACACTGATGTTCAAAGAGCATCAAAATGTGACTTTTATCTAATGCATGGTTAAAGCTAAATTTAGTTAGCATTAAGAATAGGAAGTTACTGGTTTTTTACTCAAGAGTACACATAGCCTTGGCTTCAGTATAAATCTGAGTATTCAGCTTTCTTTGTACGGTGTTCCTTCCAAACCAACCAGTAATAACCTCTATTTTCCCACTCCATACCTTCCTCAGAAATGCCCTCTACCCATCTATGCATGTCCAAATTTTACCCACACTTCAAGTTCTAACCAAGTTCTAAATCTACTGTGAGGGTGCCCTAATTTTCCCAATGGGTATATGGGTATTGTTTTATGAAGAGTTTAAATCAATCTTTTTATGGAACTTACTCTTTTTTAATATGACTTTTTGTTATTTTGTGCCCAGGTATCATCTCTTCAAATGCAGTTTAAAAACCTTAAAGACAAAGTCAACATCTGATGTATCCATTTTCTCATAGTTCAATCAAATAGCACATGGGAGATGTGTGACAAGTTTGTTGGGTCAATAAATAAGTGAATGCATGCATCATTCCAGAGACATTTTTTATGTAGTGTTTCTGCATGCAGAGACTGAATTTTCTACTTGTTTCCCAGAATAAGGCAAGGAGGATCTTTTAGAAGCTGCATAAATGAAAGACTAACAGGACCTGATGAATAAGAGGTAGAAGAAGTTCAAGCATGACAGAACACCCAGTAATGATGAACATTTGCTCAAGTAATTTAAAAAGAATTGGCCAAATTTTGGAGGATAATTGAGAAACCAACTTTTTATTTTCCTGTTCCTTGCTAAGAAATAGAAGTGAAGGAATATTTTCCGGAAGTTGTGAACTAGCTGGTTGACAGTGCGTGAGAAAGAAGCATGTGGCTGGGGCAGGTGGGAGACTATAAGGGCAGGAATGAACGCAGAGGAGGCACTGTGGGTGTGAGCTGAACAGAAGAACATCATGCATGAGAAGAAGAAAAGGTTCATTGAATTGATATTGAAAACAAACTGTCTAATGGCAGTAGCCTTCTGGTGTGTACTCATGAAATATTAAAGAAAAACAATCTCCTTACACATTAGCCCAGGTAGAAATTTGAAAGATCAATTCTACTTGCCACTCCTTCAATACAAAATTGAAAATAATTGAGATGACAGGGAAACTTTGCTGGTATCAACCTTTGAAACTTTCACACCATAAAAGGTCATTAGTAGGAATTAATCCACCATCACCAGGGTGAAAATGCAGAAAAACTAGGTAACCCAAATCATGGAGCTCTTCTAAAAATAATACAGCAAAAATTCTTCATTTATGTTATCAAACTGTTTTTCTACAGTTAGTACCTTGTTTTATGCTCCTTGGATTTTCTAGGTCAGTTAAAAGCACAATTTATTCACTATAGTTTTTACTGCTCTCAGTTTACCCCTTGCCTCTAGAAATACTTGAATAAATATCCCCACTGTTTGGTACTTAAGTAGCCCTGACAGTATAGATTCCTTTTGAACTTCTAAGTGCTCAGGACCTTACAAGCTTAAATACCGCACCTCAACAATCCCACAGAGACAGTAGGGAAGTGGACCTCACCTTACTTTGTGGACTCCTGACTTAGGTGAGTGAATACTTCAGAATGTGTTGCTATATTTTGCTGTTCAGATTTTATTTAGTGCTTGCTAGATTTTTATTCTTCAAGTGTGAAAGTGATTTTTTTTTTTAATTAACATGTTCCAATTTATGTTCAGGCCACTCTCAGGTCCCAAGAATATTTAAATGCTGAATTGGAGAATTCAGCATTTACTGTTTATGATACTGTTTATGTAAATTCTACCTAGAACAAGAAATAGATGTGACCTTTATTCAATGCATAAGACAACATAAAGGTCTTCTAATTGCTATTTAATTTTAAGATAATCAATGGACTGCATTTTATACTCAAGATCCTTCTGTCTAGTCTTTAGAGATACTCCCAGGTAAACATCTCTATCATTAATAAGAGCAATCATACTCTGTAGATGAAAAATACTTCATATCCAGATCTTAACTGAACTGAAAGGAGAACTGGACATATTCAGTGATACAGTGAGAATGCATGTATATAATTGCATTTCTCACACAGCAGAAAAGTGTAGACACCTGTGTATATATGTACATGTAGGTGTGCATAATACACTGCCTTCAGGCTAACACACTTTGCACAAGCTACTCAAATGCTACCTCCGTTGCCTGTCACCCAAATCTTCTGGTGGAAATATTTTTTCACATCTCTCTCCCTCCCACTTCTCCCTTCCCACACACTTATGGTATGTGCAGTTTCGCCAGACCCGTGTAAAGACAGGGAAACACTGATGGGATTGCTTTTCACAAGTGTGGGAACAAAAATCCTTCCCAATGAAAACATCTGTCTCTGTTCAAGTCATGCCCAGTTATCCCCCAAAAGAAATGTTCTGATTAACTTTTTTTAAGTCTTAAGATAGCAGTTTGTGTAGCAGATCTAATTAAGAAGTTTATGTAACAGATCTGCAGGGGTTTTTTCCGTTCAACTCGGTTCTTTGAGCTCAGTTTGAGTGTTACTAGCTTTCACCATGCAACGGCCAAGTGCTTCCCGGGCTGAAAATTATCAGCTTTTGTGGGATACTATTGCTTCCTTAAAACAATGTGAGCAAGCTATGCAGCATGCATTCATTCCGGTAAGGAGAATTTTCTTTTTATTTTCCCAGGGATTTAAATTTTTTTATTCATTTTTTTTTCTTTTATAGCTCTGGATAAATGGCATGCAGTCTATGCATTTAAAGATGTGATTTTTTTTCAATAGTTCTTGTTTGGGATAAATATGTCTGTTTTTTATCTATTTATTTTCTCTGTATGAAACTCAATTCTTAATATGGTCTAACATTGATCAATGAAAAAGAGTAATAGTGTCCAAGCAAATTTATCCCACTGAAGTTGGTAGTTTCTGATAGTTATATGTATTAAAGAAAGAGCACAAGGTTGATATTCCACATATAAAATTTTAAAACAGATTTCAGTGTGTATTTCCTTGTTGGTTCCCCTCAACTACTCAGAATGACTTGACTGTTTTGCAGATGGATCAAGAAGCCAAAAGTTAGTTTTTAAATTTCAGTTCTTTCCTTTTCCAAGTAAAATCTACCATAAAACCTCTCTTAAAAAATTGCGACTGTTCCTTCAGTAGAGTAGTGAGGCACTACTTCGAGATTTGTAAAAGTGGCTGATACAAGTGTATAGATGTGTAAAGTGAATTAATAAGTCAGTGTTATGCTTTATATTGCAGAAATAATGTTTCTGCCTATAGGTATCCAACCAGAGGAACATTTGATTAGGCTGAGATGAGGTAAATGGGACTTGGAAGAAGAGTATTAAAATATTTAATTTTTTAATTAGAGTTATTTTGAATGATTAAGATGATCTATTGAGTATAAGAGAATGCTATTGAAAATTAATCCCTGATAAAGTTTATTTGGAATCCCTCAAGAAAAACATTATTTTTCTGGTATAAAAACTCAGAAGATATGCTTCTGTCAATAGTTAGCATAAACCTTTAAAGTTCGAGTTATTTTCAGTGAGTCAAATTAGGTGCCATTATATTGTTCTCTGTAACTTGTAATCACCTAAGTGTTTCAAAGACTGTGCTATATTTAAAGTTCTCCTCATTGAATACTATTTTCTACTTGGATCTCTCTAAATTGATCTTGATTGTTAAAGTCATTAAACATATACATTTTGCAAGAACTTTAAAAAAACTAATGGTGGGAAGCTCTTTAAATCAAATTAAGTTATAATAATTTTATAATACATTGAACTAGAATCTCATGTGTATAATTTGCTTCTTCTATCTTTAGAAGATAGAAACTCTTCTTGCTTTATCATAAGAGTATGATACTTCTTGTGAAGCTTAAGTATCTCCCCCTTCATGGAGCTCATTATTAAAAATATTACCATCAGCTAATGATAATTCTGTTTAAATTGAACCTGAATTTATTTCTTTGAGTATATAAATTAAATCTCAGAAAAATGGACCCCATTTATTCTGTCTGTTATGCACTTTTTAACCCAGTGGTACATATGTCATCAATATACATATTTGTACACACATACACATACATGGATATATGGGATTTTTGCCTAATGATACCCTTAGGATATGTGGGATATCCAAATAAGTCCTAAAAATGCATATCATTACCATGCTTTATTAAGCATATTAAGGAAATGACAAACTATATTGACTCAATCAATAAGGTTTAAAATAAACCTAGCATTTTTTTTGAATACTTGGAAATGAATTATGTGTAGAAAGTATAGACACACATTGATGCAGCTAATCTTAGGGAAACTGACCTGAAACTTTACCAGCAGGTAAATGTTGTCTGTGCATCTCCTGTGAGTGCAGGTTCCCTTCGGTCATCTAGACCGTTTCTTCCACATACAATAAGCTATAGGTGGTTTCTCAGTCATTGCAGTTCTACACACTACTAATAAATCTGACTTAAAAATCTCAATTATAATTCAATCACCCCATACAGCTTAGACTTCACAAAGCAGCTCATACCTGGGTAGTGTAGTACCGTAAATGGTCAGCAGAAAGAAGGAAGACAAAGTATGAAGTTTTTCAAAGTTTCAGCATTTGATTTCACATAACATATAATGCCCTATATTGATGAGCTGGAGATCTAACTTGGATCTCAAGCAGGTTGGTCTACTTGACCAAAAAGCAATACAGAATTTCCCAAATCCTTAGAATAAGTGCCAACTACCACAAGTTCCTAAACATTTATTGAATGAAAGAATGATTAAAAATACAATAGCTCTTTCATGAAGTCCCATAAATTTGTTCCATCATTGGAGCTATAAGAGCACTTTGCCTAGACAGTGAGTATCTTTAGGTATCAGGCAAATCCAATGTTGTTGTTTTATTATGTGAGTTGATGTGCTTATACGAACAGTCCCATAATTAGTAGTTCTTTTCATAGAGAGCCCCTGCTATGTTCCAGGCATGACAGTACCAGGCACAGGATAGGGACTTGAAGGTGTACTTTAATGTCTTTGTGACACCATCATTTTGAAAGAGAGACTGCATTACCCCTTGCCCAAATGGTGCCCCACTGTCTCTTGCTGCAGTGTGCAAAGCTGACTTTCCGTTATGTTTGGATTCGGTCTAATGTAAATGCCATCAAGCTTGCCAAACATTGGGGGCGGTATGATGACTAAATCAAGAGAATCCCTGATAAAACCTACATGGAATTCTGCCCACAAGGGATTTTCAAGTGAATGCGTAAATCACTTTAACACCAGTTACAAAGTGCTGAGTGCCTTAAGTACCCATCAATTACCATAAAAATTAAGGATAGGAACAAGCTTCATAGAAAAGTATCTCAGCTGGATTTTGAAGGTTAAGAAGAATTTTTACATGCAGTGATGATGAAGAAAGAAGACATTCAAAGTTGAAGGAACAATAAAGGTACTTACTAATTGTGTAAATGGGGTCCATTTTTTCATCTGCTCATTCATGCAACCAATATTTATTAAATACCTTATGTATCTGAAATTGTAATACATCTAAGCTTATAGCAATAACTAGAATGAGCTCAAATTCTGTCCTGAGGGCATTTACATTCTAGTAAAAAAGACAAACATTAAATAAAAATGTGTGTATATGTGTATGTGTATATGCATGTATATATATATATACACATATTTAGAGAAAGAGAGATACATACATACACATGTACATGCACATTTGAATGTTACCTTGTGAAAGTTGTTCATGACATTTCTCACAATTGCACTTCAATATTGCACATACACATTCGCAAATATACATCTATTATCAGAATAGCATAGCAGCTATAGATATTTTGCAAAGCCACTACAGACAAAACAACACATCATTTCCCAAATATTTTGTAATCTTAAAATACAAGTTAATTTCTTTAGCAAAAAAAAAAAAAAAAGGTACATCCTGTCTTACACATCCTGGGCTTTATACTTGTAGTATAAAAATGATAGTATTTATTGAATACCAATTCAATACTATTTTATGTCACATGCTGTTCTAAGCACTTCAAATATTATTCTACTTAACTCTCCAAGTCTCTGATTTGGGTACCATCATCTCCTTTTTACAAAGTTAACAGAGGTGAAGTAACTTTGCCTTGTTTCATAGCCAATAAATGGAAAGACCAGACCTTGAAAATAGCCATCTGACTCCCAGCCAGATAACTATTTTCTCTTAAAGCATTTACTAGAATAAGGAGAAAACCACTGAAACCAAAAACATATAACCTAGTGTGACAGGAGCAGTAATCAAGGGCTGTGAAAACCACAGGAAATGCAGCAAGGTGGAAGTGGTCTGTTTGGAATAGAGGAGAAGGATGATTAAGGAAGCCTAAAAAGGAAAAGACAAAGAGAAGTCTTGAGATAGTTTTAAAATAAGGTCTTATCAGGTGAAAAAAGGTGAGGAGGGATGAAACAGTATGTGCAAAGGCACTGAGGCATGAAAGAACAATATGGAATTAGGACTAGTTATCAACTTTCCCCAAGTCTTGATCTTCCCCTTGAGCATTAGGTTGGAAAGTCAGGGAAAACAAGGATGAGACTTGGGTAATTTATTTTAGGTCAGATGTTCTTCAGGTCAACCAGAATAGCAGTGCTGAATAATGCAGGCCCAGATTAAGGCACTGAAGCCTTAGAAGAGAATCTCCAGTGGGGAAAGAAATGACTCCATTATCCCCATGGCCTGGCTCATAGGTTAACACCTGTCTGTGCCAGGGACTGACATATGCATAGAGAAGCAGAGAAAGCTTGAGCACAAATATAAAAGAATGAAACAACAGTAGAGATGAGAAACCACGTGGTCCCTAAGAAAGATACTGAGAGAGATGATCCTGACAAGAATAGTGAGAGGCTGAGAGAGGCTGGACTGTGGCTTCCTGGGTTGCTCAGAATTCCCAGTTCTTAGTTCTGTACATCAAGTGGCTTCCTGCCCTGTGGACCTGGTAAGTTCACATTGTTCTCAAGTCTATACAAGTGTCTTTTTATTCTCTTCAACCAGAGAACTTTAACTAACACTGGGGCCAGCTTGTGACCAGTAGTCCAGGTATGGGATCCAGCTCTACAAGAAAGGACAGAACAAGAGCTGGACAGAAAGTGAGCAAATTACCTGAGTCCCCTGGGCTTCACGGTGAAGTTCCATCCTTTAGGGCTTAACTCCTAGCCACTTCCACAAGACTTCCATCGCAACTCATAACCAGATGATCTGCCTTCTCCCTCATTGTTTCAACCCTGATTAACACTCCCTGAAGAAAAATAAGAGTAGGGAACCTACTTACATACTACTTTAGTCTACACCTTTTTATTTGATTATCCCAATACCAATATGAAATGGCCCCAATATTATTTTCATTTTCGAGAATCAGTGGAGTTAGGTACCTTGTTTAAAAGCATATAGGTGATAAGACAAAGAGAAAACCCAGAACTTCTGGCCCTAATATCACTTTCCTTCATACTTACTGTGGTCCTTTGCCCCTATTTTTCTTGTGATACTTCTTTGTATTATAAGCATTTGGGGGGTTTACCTTATTTGCACATGCTATTGTACAGTCTATGCAGGGAAAAACCATGTGCTTCATCTTCCCAGTTTCTGCATCCTGAGTACAGTGTCTTAAATACCATGTTTCCCAAATAAATCTGTATGGATTGATTAATGCCTAAAATGTGAGAACTTAAGCAGAATAGAAAATGAAGAAATAATCCTTTCTTTCTCAAATACATCCTTGAATCCTGTCTCCTCAGCTGCAGCGTCACTTCCACAGACCCGGCCTCCAGTCCCTAGATGTCGAGTCTGAACCATGGAAAGCTTAGGTCAGCTCTAAATAGAATTTGTTCAGTGATGAGATTCAGTTCTAGTTCATGGTGTTCCAAGTCTGTTTGTCCTTTCTGGATTCTAAATATTGCTTGACTCATCATCCTCAATCATGTTGGATTCATTTCTCTATTTTATTCTTCTTGGCCTTGCTTTGGATTTTTGTCTAGTAATACCCCAGTTTTTAGTCAATTTCCTTCAGTAGAATATGAACAAGGCTATTAATGGAATTTCTATTAGTAAAGGAATAAAGATGACACAATCTATAGAGACTTTCCACCTAATGGGGAAAAAAATAACTGCACGAGAAGCAACCTGGGTAATTGCAACAGCCTGAAACTGCATAAACATTTGCAGATTTCGGGTAAAATACAATAGAATTGTCACTTTTGTTTTTGAACAAAAGGCAAGGGCTTGTTATCTTTTTATTTTCCTCTTTTGTGTGATTTGCATTTTCTTTGACTGCTGGTCTTGTGATTCCTGTGCATAAGCATCTGGAGTCCATGAAAAAGTAGCGCCAGGTGCAGGATGCCTTCTTGTTATTCTAGTATTGCTCATTGTGGAATGTTTGTGTTGACTCAGCAAAATGGGGCATTTGCACAGATATATGTTACTGTACGACGAAGTAAAGCCTACTCTCTGCTACTCCCATTTTTTCTCACTCACTGAAGAAATTGCAAAAATAAAACCTAAGATATTTTTGTTACAGGATAGAAAAATGGAGAGCTGTTCAGAGTTAATAATACCTTTTCCAGGTAGCAAAACTAAATTAAAATGCACATGTGCACACAAACACACCAAATTCTCAAAACCTTTAACAGGCTAACACTAGATATGCTGTATTCTTTAAGTTTCATTTTGATATTTATAGTGAGCAGAAAGATGCCTAAGAAAAATGGAGTTTCTAATTTTTATTGTGTGTAGAGACCCCCCCAGATATGCTGCACAAATGCTATTGCTATAGCTCCTCTGCTGAGACAACCATGGCCCCGCTGCTGCAACATGCCTTCCTGTTGCTAATCCTTCTGATTACAGTTTTCAAATAGCATCAGCTAAATTCTTTCTCATTGCAACTATGCCAGGTAGCAAAGCAGGTTTCTAAAAAATATTTTACTTATTTATTTTTAGAGAGGGAAAGGGAGGGAGAGAGAGAGGGAGCGAAACATCGACGTGTGGTTGCCTCTCACATGATGCCCACTGGGGTCCTGGCCGGCAACCCAGGCATGTATCCTGACTGGGAATTGAACCAGCTACTCTTTGGTTTTCAGCCAGTGCTCAATGCACTGAGTCACACCAGCCATGGCACAAAGCAGGTTTTAATATCCTTATATTATTTATTTTCAAAAATTGAACTTCAAAGAATTGAAGTGGCCAGGATCAGAAGCGGTTAACTAGTAAATTATAATCTAGTAAGATTAGAATCTCAGTCCAGTGCACTTTTGCTCTGAGTCAGAGTTTTGGCTACTTGAAAAATCTACATCTGAATCCTTGCTCTACCAATTGCCATCTTGGGCAAATTGCTGAACTTCTCGGAGCCTTAGTTTCATCCTCTATAACCTTATATATTATACAAATCTTTTTCTGGTTGTTTGCAGTTTTAAAAAGATACCGTGAGTTAAACCCTTAGCATAATGGCTAACTGAAGAAAGTGCTCACAAGGGTTGTCATTACTAATGTTGCTAATTTTTAATATTATCCCAAATGTATCCTTTTATAAATTGAGTAGTGTCTTTATATATGATCTCATTTGCTTATTAAAGAAGAACATGAGGTTGATTAGGTAATAACGTATAATGTCCGTTTATGCATGAACAGGAAGTTGCAGATAGGTTGTACTAATTGGCCAAGATTCTCATATACCTGAAAAGAAATGTCTTAAAGCCACCTAGATGACCCAAAACCTAAACTCTTTCTATCACTATTTTTATTACATTTAAAATTAGGTTAGTGTTAAAGTCAGGAATCATTCACTCCTTATTGATAGTTGGAATAACCTTAGAAATAATAGAGAGTTAAGTGACCTGACCAAATTCTGTAAAGGCACAGCCAACTCTAGAAGCCTCACCTGCTGACTCCAATTGCAGGGCTAGGAAGTGCTCATTCAATAACATAAAAGCATAATGTACAAATGTTTTTGTTGAATCCATGAAGACAAGGAGCGGTCATGAGATGTAAGGTTGCAAACATTATATTCATAAAGAAGTTATAATCTTCTTTCCTGATGATTTAGGAAATTCTTTATAAAACAAATAAAGGTTCCAGGGTGTTCAAGTTTACAGTTCCAGTGGACGGAGCGCCTGAGAGAACAGAGGAGAGTCAGCCTGAGACCATCATTTCGCTCTCCAACTTGTGAAGAGTCCTCATGCCCCAGAAAACACCTCCTTTCTGCATTCTTTCTCTTCCTTTCATTCTTCTCTCTATTTTCCTCTCTTTCCTGTAGCCCACAGCAACAGATAAAGTCCTCTAACCTGACTCTGAAAGATACAGTTGTAGCATTATCCTGGGCCCAGTAGGAGATAAATTGGCAAACAGGACCCTTGTTTTGTAGAATAATTGAGGGTAAGAAAGCCATTGGAAACCCGAGAAACCAAGAGTAACGTACACACTGCCACTCTGGGAAGCTAGAGCTGCCGTGGGGTTAGGAACTGGTTGGCATTTTGGGCCCAGAAATTTGTAGACTCTTGGCTGTAGAACAAAGGGTTCATTGCCTAGTCAGTGACAACATACAAACACATCTGCAGAATATAGTCCTTGGTACCAGCAAATGCTAGCAGTATTTGGCCAACCT
Organism: Anoura caudifer; assembly: GCA_004027475.1. NCBI lineage: Eukaryota > Metazoa > Chordata > Mammalia > Chiroptera > Phyllostomidae > Anoura > Anoura caudifer. The sequence goes on along the minus strand of PVKU01009932.1, from coordinate 43,941 downwards.
CTATTTTTCTAGTCCCCATTCACTCCTCCTTTTTATTTATTCTGTCTCCATGTTTTTTTCTTATTGAAAATAACTCCAAATAGAACATGTATTTTGAAGAAAAATGAGTAGAATAGAGATTGATCAAATTATAGATGTCATCAGAATTTAAAATAGGGGGAATGGAACTAAAATATTCTTTATTCCTTCTGCAACTGAAGCCAGGCGCCGTCTGTGAGAGGCAGGTCTTGACACATCTGCCAGACCCAACACAGATATGAGGACCTTATTTATAGGTGACTGGTGGTTAAAAAGTAAAATAAACTCACATCTCTTCTTGGTCTCTCTTTCTAACACTTCCTCTCATACAAAGGAATCATTCTAGATACAAATGTTTTAAGACTTTCTCCATGGCTTAGCCTGCAATGTTTTAAACTTGGAGTGTAGAGTCTGGTATTAAATTATGGTTGGAAGAGGAAAAAAAAATGAAAGCTGAATTTAGATGTTAGGAAATTTTGTTTTGGAGATAATGCTATAGAACATGAAGAAAGGCAAGACAGAAGACCAAGACTGATGATAATTCACTGTTTCACCTCAAATCTTTTTGAGAAAATTCTTGTTTATTCTCTTACAGTTGTCCCAATTTCCTCCCTCTGCCTTACTCTGCCAAGTCCACCCCTTGCTCCCACAGTCAATCCCCGCATTGTTGTCCATGTCCATGGGTCATTCGTACATGTTTTTTGACTAATCCCTTCCCCTCTTTCCACCATTCCCCCCACCAACTCCCCTCTGGTAGCTGTCAGTCTGTTCCTTGTTCCCATGTCTCTGGTTCTGTTTTACTCATTAGTTTATTTTGTTCATTACATTCCTCTTATAAGTGAGAATTTATGGTACTTGTCTTTCACTGACTGATTTATTTCTTTCTTTCTGTTGCATATTCTGTTGTGAATCCTTAATATAGAAGATAATTTTTGTCATTAATTTCATGGTCTTGAGTACTTAAAATTAACTGATTCATAAGCAAAACAAAATATAGGCTATAAACATAGAACAATAGGATTACAAATGGATTTTAAGTGCCCTTTCTCAGATGTGTAGAACCTCATCCTTTAGCCAATTAATAAGAAGCCACTTTGTATGCCATTTTTTTTTTTAATTTTACTTTTGTCTTATTTATGCAGGCCTAAAAGATACTATATCTTCTAACTTTCTGTATCTGAGTATAAAAGCAGACATCATTACTTTCCAGAAGGAAGAATTGTATGGTGTCCCTGGTTTCTTTCTAGTATTTCCCAGCAAGGAAAAAATGTATGAGTGAAATCAGATCCTTGATGAGACATAGATTTTTAGAGTCCATTCTTTTTACTCTTTACTCCTCAAATATAGAAATAAAGGAAGGGGGTTCAGTGACTGTTACTGAACTTGCTGGATCTAAAACTGGGATTTCCTGACCCCCAGTCCAGCCATCTTTCTGTCAGAGTCATAATCCCTCAGCTGGGTGGTGGTTACTTCCAGGGAGATGGACTTCCTAAATCTTAATAACCATGTAACAACTATTTGAGATTTAAAGTTGACTCCATTATAAATAACTGAAACATTATTTACTTATTGAAACAGATGATTGTGGAATAAAATGTAAAACTACTACATAAAGTTTTAAGATAAAACATGGTACTTCAAACAAATGTCTAGTTTTAGATGGGTCTTTTGTGATATGTCTTCAGAAATGTTTTTAAAATGCATAGGATACCATCTTAGTTTTTCTCAGAATCTTTGAGTCTTTAGCTTTCCACCAAATCCTGTGCCCCCTCCTGCCTCTCCAATTCTGAAATGTGCAGTGGGAAAATAGGTTAGTGCAGGGATATAATTGCAGCTATGTTTTTGCTCCACACAGGATGATAATACAATGAAAATATGGATTTGTTGTTAAGAAGAGTGAGCCTTTCCTTCACTGGTGTTAGTCTAGTTACCTTGAGCAAGTTGTGTTATAGGTTCATGCCTTATTTTCCTCATCTGTATAATGATCATAACTATAATATGTAATTCATAGGCTTGTAATCAGCAATAACAGGCAGTGTTTTACGAGAGGTAGTTACAAGAGGGCAACAGGCAAGTAACCGTTGTATCCATTTGAACTAATCTGTTAACTCATGTTTTCTCATGCACCCTATCTCTTGTAAAGCTTTTGTTCCATGGGTTTAAAATACTAGTAGCAAATATCTTTTGAATATATTGTATTCCAAGCAGTATCAGGAGTATAGGTGGAGGTGGCTGGTATGGAAATGAAGTAAAATAAGAGGTATGCCCTCAAAACAACAAGACAGTAAAAAAATACTTTTTCAACAAGAAGGTAAACAACATCACACATGAACCACTTAGCCAACAACATCTTTAAGAGCAGAAGGAAATGTTCACTAAGAATGTCAGGGCTTGGTGCTTTCACATAACATCTGTCCTTTAATATTTATAATTCATTGTGAACTGAAGTAGTATAAAGATAGATCGGTGGAGACTTGAAGTGAGGATTAAGGAAACTTTCATGGACAGCCTGGGACTTGAGATTGTCATTGCAGGATGGATAGAATTTGGTTCGGTAGGTAGGAGAGGAGACCGTGATTGATTCAGGATGTGGGAGAAGGAAGAAAGATAAACAGTGACCTTGTGGCAGGCATGCAAGGTGCATGCTGGCAGTGAGAACCCTGGCCTGATGGGAGAAAAGATAAAAAGAGAAAGAAACTAAATAGCAATTATTTATTGATCTGTGTGCTGCAGAATAAATAGGTCCAACTTTAGTCTGATGAACCAGGTTAATGACTGGTTGCTCACAATTCTGGTACCTATGTCTGGCAAATACAACTACACTGCTAACATAATAGCTCTTTGGTGGCTCAGTGAAAAAGAACAGATGGTATCCACATGGATCTTTCCAGGAATAGCACCACATGGAGTGAATCAGTGAATTAAGTAGGTATGTTGTTGTGGCATGGGGCACATTGACTAAATCACATGTGAAACTTGAGCTAATGACTCCATTTTTGTGTGTGTGTAATCTTCAGAGAGTGCATGCACAAATAAAGCAGTTGAGGTTATAAAGGCTCAGTGTGAATCAGTGGGATTTATGGCATCATGGAATAATGGGGAGGAACAAAGAACTTAGAATCAGCAGATCTGAGTTTGAATCTCAGCTCTGCTTCTTTCTAGCTTTCTGACTTTGGGAAATTCACTGACTCCCTTTGAACCTCTTTTTACTTATCTATAGACAAGGGAAAATTCCACAATATCTCAGGAGTTCTGTGTGGAGTAAAGAAGAAAACACAGGTTATAAAGCTTACCATATTTTCAGGCACACTGTGGTGCTTGCTTGCTCAATCAATGCTAATTCCCTTTCTTCTTCCTGTGAGAATTAAATAATCTGATGTGTGCGGACACAATTTATAAATAATAAGGCATGTTATCAGTGGTCAGTCTAACATAATTATCAGTCTGAGTTTCAATGATGATCTGCTGACTGAGTTTTGGTGAGTCTTTATTTCAGCCTTTTATACTAAGTGCAAAAGAGGCATGTGCAGAAGGTACAGGGTGAAGGTCTAAAGAGATTTCATAACTAACAGTCCCAACAATTTTAATCTCTTATTTCAAGTGGAACTTATTCTAGAGAAAATATATTTAAATTGGTTCTGGATCGCCAGTTTCTGTGCCTCATTCTCCAGACTGCCTCATCTTCTCTGAACTGGGGATAAAGAGGTGCCCAATTCAGCCTGCCTGAGGTCCTCAAGATATCATCCATCCACTTTCTGAAAACTATTACAGTACCTTGTGTTGTAAAGGAGGCTCAAGCAGACATGTTAACACTTGAATCCAAAGGGAAGAAATACTTGTGGTGGGTTTTCAAAGATCAGTGAGAGAATTTGTGTTGATGAGAGTAGACTTCTGGGTACTTACAGGATTTTCATATAGAAACAAAACAATGGTTTTGCAATTGTAAAAGTTGCCCACATAGGCACAGACAACAGTGCCTATGTTGGCCAGAACAGTGCCTTCTGATGGTCAGAAGGAAAGGCAGGTAGGGGTAGATGGATGTGGGCAAAGGTGGAGGAAATGGGGCCAGAAAAAGACTTTGCTTGGGGTGATAGGTGCACAATGCAGTGCGTAGATGATGTTTTGCTGAGTTGTATACAAGAAACCTGTATGGTTTTGTGAACCAATGTCACCCCAATAAATTCCATTAAAAATAAATAAGTAAATAAATTCTTTAAAAAGTTACCCACTTTAGAATTAGACTGTTAGGATTGACTGCTTGCCCTGCTATTATCAGCTGGATAACTTTGGGAACGATATTTATATTTCTGCCTCAGTGTTCTGTAAATTGGGGATATATTATATTTATTATTAACAAAGTTCAGGTAAGCAGAATTGGACCAAGTTCAAGGCAAATATGAATCTACCATTCTTCCTTCCTATTTTCTGAGCTAAACTGGTGGTAAGCTAGGTAGGTAATCATCCATGCATTTTGTTATATGCTAGGGAGAAGGACCAAGGTCTTAGCTTCCTCCAAAATTGCTCCCTTGAGCTATCCTGACCTAGCCATTAGTCTGCAGTTAAGCCTTGTCTAGCCAAGCCTTGGCACTCACTCTGTTCACTCACCCACCCATCAGTTAGTGCCTCAGTGTCCTCACCTGTAACATGGGTGCCCTATGTCACTGCAGGGTAAGGGTGAACCAAGTGACAAGCCAGAACCCCTTGGTGCTACTATTGGTGGTGACTCAGAGCTATACAGTATTGATCTACACCATATTGAACTACACCCACATGGTTGGTCTTGTAGAGACAGAACATGAAAAGAAGAAAATCTAGGAAAGCAAAAATAACCACAGTGATAAATAAAATAGCCTTACCTCCATAGAGCATCTCTATTTCACCTCACATGCATTATTTCTCCTGCTAACTTCTTGGGAAATAGGTTAACTGGAAAATAACATTGCCCCATTTTTTCCAAGTGGTTTGCAAGAGATTAAGGGACCTAGAAACCCTCTGAGAACTGGGGAATTGAATCTGAGTCAGTATGGTGAGAAATTTCTCTTCATACTGTGAAAAAGAAACTAACAACTTTCAGGGCATATAATAACTGCATTTTCATCCTGGTAGCCTGGAAAAACTCAGGAGCAGGAGCTGTGGGTGCTTCCCAGCATGATTCCTGGGGCTATAAAGACATGGACCTGAGACCTGGTTTTGGTACTCTGAGATTTGTGACCATAGGCAAATGACTAGGCTACTTTGACCCTTCCCTTCTTTATTTTCTTTTTTTATTTCTTCTTTTAAAAATGGAGATAATAATAATATTTTCCTTAGAACATTTTGAGAATTATATGCACTGATGCATCTTCAATATTTATAGCAGTCCCTGAGACATAGTAATCATTCCATAAATGCTTAATGGTTTATTATTGTTATTCTTGTTATTATTATTCTGTCTTCAGTTTTAATACTAAATAATTGTGAGATCTGGGACATGCCACTTCCTTTCTCTCTCTCCATTTCATATTTGTAAAATGAAAAGGCAGAATTAAATAATCATTAAGGTCCTGGCCTTAAAGTTTTATGACTCTAGAGTATGTTTGTTCTTCATGTTTTATTTGTCTTCTCTAGCACAACTATCAATAATATGTCCTTAATCAGACATTTTCCAAAAATTTTCTTTGGAGCTTACAAAAAACTATCCTGATGCAGCCAGCCTGGGTGTACCTGTGCCCTTAGCCTTCTCCTGGATCTTGCCTCCTGCAGGATGTTCACATGATATGCTGGGCTCAGTAACAGAGCCAGAGTGAGGAAGGGATGGTTCGGACACTAGCAGGATCAAGGTGGATATGTCTGATTTGAGCTGGTTTCCAAGTTGTTGGTGAGCAGTGGAAATTAAAATCCAAAGAGTTTTTGGTAAAGTCTGATTCCATTGTGAGAGGCAGTACAGCATGCCTATCAACAGTGGGGCCTCCGTGTCAGATTGCTTGGGTTTGAAGATTCTCCTTCTATCACATGTATAACTAAAAAGTCATTTAACCTGTTTTCTCACCTGTAAATTGAGAATAAGAGCACTTGTCTGATGGATTACATGTGGATTAAATGTTAGTATGTACTTGCCCTTATTGTTACCTATACCAGTGCTCATGTATCAGGAGATTTGGGTGTGTCTGGGTCATGGTATCATGAGATTGTAGATAGCAATGCTTCTCAGCCCAGCAATTGCAGATTCCAGGTAAACCTTTCAATGAGGAGTAGGACTCTGCCAACCCCTAGGGTTTGAGGCTCCTGCCCAACATTATGGGGAAGAAATAGAGGAAAGAAAGGGTTTCATTCCCGACAGAGAACTAGAGTATAATTTAGGAAATCCAGAATGAAGCCCCCCTCCCAACAATATCGTGTTTTTTTTATTTCCAGAATGGGCCAAGATGATGGACAGGTTAGGGAGAAAAAAGTCTAATAGAAAATAAGGTTATTCTGAGTTTAATCCTTAGCATTCCATTTAGTACTTAGTGTTTAATATCTCATTTCAGACCTAATTGAAGATGTGGGTAGCAACCCCAAATTCTAGCTTCCTGGTCAGGATCAGGGCACGGTCTGACTGCTAATATGGCATCTTGTAGCAGTCAATCTAAGCAGCTAAAATTTACCATGAAGTTCTGGGTTCTCAAGCTCTCTTAGTGAAATCATGTACATACACAAAATGGACTCATTTTAAAACTTCCAGTGGCTTCCATTTCGTTTCAAATTGTCATGCCATACTAAATATAAAAGTCACAGGCCTGTCCTTTAAGGCTGAGAAGATAAGCTGAAGACGCTCAGCCCCAAGAGCAACTCACATTATTCTTGCCGTATTTTACCTCCTTTTTAGCTTGGCCTGTTCACAACCACCTGCCTTCTACTTGCATGTTTTAGGTCAGCTGAAATTCCTGCTCAATTCTAAGCCCCATCAGTATTTTTGGCATCACTGGATAGTACCTCACTTGACCATGTCAACTTCTCTCCTTTTCTATTTTGCTTCTTAAAAGTTTAGGCATCAGCCTGGAGTTAGTCATTTGACATTTCCACTGCCAAGCATACCACTTGTCCGACCTAAGCTTTCCAGAGTGTGTCGTTGGACCCACTGGCTCTTCTACCTCCTCTATCAATACCTTACTGGCAGAGGCTTCCTCCCTGAAATTGACCCAGTGACTACTTGCCCACTTACTCAAAGGCATTTCTCAGATCTGGCACTTAAAAAATATGAAGAAGTAACCACGTTAATAAGAATCAATGAACTCCTTCAAAAATTTGCTTTCATTTTATCTAGCAACAGAAGTTTATTTTTTCCTAGTGTAAACAAAGTTATTGATACAGTATAAAATATTTGGGTATTCCATAGAACCCAAGGACAAGAAGGTGGTAGAATTCATGAATAACGATTTGATAATTCAGACTTCATTAGTAGTCTCTGCTTGCTTCTTGCTTCTCTATAATTATTCTTCCCTCTTTTTGTAAAGTTGCTTTCTCCAGATGGAAGAGAATGTAAAGTAAAAGACAGGCCATTTACATCTTACAGTTTGTGGTACCCAAGATAGATTAATTTTCTTAAGTCTTAAGTCTTAGTTTGCCTAGATTTGCATAAAGTCAAGCCTTGAAACTTCTGATTAAAAAGGATATTTTTTCTTATTTGTTACAAATCTTTTTTCAATTAAAGGAAATAAGCACATTGAAGGGGGTTGCTGGAATCTGCTAAGTTAGCAGTTTGATTTAGGGATTCAATTAAAGAGGATATCTAATATGGAGAAAGATAACGTGGGGATGGTAGGGCAAGGTGAAGTGTGGAGATAAAGCTTAGATGGAACCATCAGAGTAACTGCATAATTGGTTTTAAGACTCAGAAACTAAATGAATCAAACTAGGCATGGACTCACATGATTTCAAAAGTGAGACAAGAAACAGCAGTCAGGCTGAGCCAAGGGAAGATCTGAAATTGCCAACTGATGAGAAGAACACACTCCTGGGCTGTACTTGGAATTCTGCTGTGCTCAGTGTTATTGCCACTTGATTTTTATTCTCTGATGGTATGTGCCATTAACTATCTAAAAGATTCCAGGAAGCTTCTGTAAAAATGGTCTGGGGTGGACTGTGAGGGTTCTGGAGCAGAGCAATGCGGGACCTTCAGAGAGCCTGGTTCAGTAGCACAGCGGCATAGTGTGTTATTCAGAATAGCCCACCATGGCATCTCTTTGCCACTCATACCAGGGAGCTGCCAATGTCACATGTATGTGATGTGTGTGTTCACATAATTCACACATCCTGTGTGTTCATGCAGTTTTAGTGAGTTTTATAGATGTAGGTATAATTGTGGCTTCGGGAACTTTGTATCACTGAGGAGCAAAAAGCTTTCCGCACAACGTAGATTCTACTTCGACATTCACATTGCCCATATCCTGGAATTATGAAATAACTATTATTTTATAAAAGCTGAAGAGTTAAGTAATAATGACTGGTTAAAGAAATAAGATAGTGGACATTGGAAAAGTAGTGACAATCATAGTGTTATTGGTAACTAGAGATTTTTGAGTTTTCTTAGAAATGTTCTCCAAAGCTTACACAGCTTTATATTTATTTCTACCCCCATCTATACTTTATAGATACATTTAGTCAATAATTCCCAAGTATTTATTGAGCTCCTTCTGTGTAGCCAGGTGCTGTGAACAATTGTAGGGAAAGATACAATCCTTGTTATTTTCTAAACTTAAGAGTCACGGTGGAAAGACCAAATTTACAGACATGAAATGGAAAATAGCAGCATAAACATGCAAAAGTGCTGGGTGGCACTGTATGGGAAATGGATCTGTGTATAAAGTGTGTTTCCAGACCACATTAATACCATCTATAAGGAAAAAAATAACATAGGTTGAAAGCCCCAAATCAAACCAATACATATTTGTTGATCAGTGTGTTACTTAGAAAGTTAGTGAAAGGCACCATCACATTCTGGAGTCCTGGGAACCAATTAGAAAGCATAGGAGAGATGAAATCAAAAGTAAAAACAAACAATAACAACAACAAAAGCTACTAAGGCATCACCAGATTGCTTTCAACATCTAATGTGCAAGACCCTGAGGCATCTCTTGCCTTCAGGGTGGCCTTTGCTTTGCCAGGGTCTTGATGGTACTCTAGCTGGAGATCTCCAATCAGTATGAGACTTTTGTGATGGAACCACCTTCAGGGGTGTCCAGCCCGCAGCCTGCAGCCTGCACACCCATGTGGCCCAGGATGGCTGTGAATGTAGCCCAACACAAAACCAGAAATTTACCTAACACATTATGAGATGTTTTTGTTTTTGTTTTCATTAGTGTTTGTGTATTTAATGTATGGCCCAAGACAACTCTTCTTCTGGTGTGGCCCAGAGATGCCAAAAGGTTGGATATCCCTATAGATCCTGGATCATGAAGAAGTTTAGGAAAGAAAGAATGGATTTTGAAGTTAGGAAGGCTGCTGTTAAATCTCAGGTCTCATTTTCCCTGAGCCTCATTTTTCTCATTTATAGTATAGACATAGTTATAAAAATGCCTCACCAATATGTTTTTGTGGAGTCTAATAAGAACATATATGCATGTCCTTATACATGTGCATGTAATATGCATTTAATAAATGGTAATTCACACGATGTAATCAATTCTCTTTAGTGCAGTTGTAGCCATAAACAGTGTTGAGGCCTCTGGGGTATAAAAGTTCACAAACCATCCAATGATGTATCCTCACTGGAGTCCATCTTTAGAGACACATACTACTAATAATATTTAACATAGATTCTGAAATTTTAGTTTACAAACATTCAAATATATCACCTCATTTATTCTTGAAATGAACTTTTGAGATGGTAATTATTTCTAATCCTATTTTACAGAGAAGAAAAATGAGACAAAAGGGGTGAAGGCCTCACTTGCCCCCAGATCACTTATACAAAAAAGTTGCTGATCCCTTAAATCACATAATTAGAAAGTTGATAAAACAAACTTGAACCCAGGTCTTCTAATTCTAAACCTCATGTTTTTCTCCCTATACTACGTGCTTCTTGACAAGCACTGGTATTTTTTTTTTAAGTCCTGTGGAAACTATCTTTCTCCAAAGCCCCTTTTACCCACAAGGTACTTGCTCTTAAGAGTTAACAAATAAACCAGGAACATCTAGTTGACCCACTATGTAGACACACAGACCAGGATTATGTTCTCAATACCCAGAGTTTTTAGTTAAAATATGGAATTTTGTTTTGTAAAATCTGCTGGATCGCCATTTGTTTTCTCATGCTGTTAGGATGTCATAGGCACAGATTGACATGAGAAAGCTGACAACTCTGTTAACTCCAGGGGGCACATCTAATAAAATGTCCTAGAAGTTGAGTACTTGCCAAAACCACTATGTCGTATAGAACAGCTCTCAATTATTCATGATGAGAGTATTTCCTCTATCTAAATGAAATCTGCAGTTTGGGAAGAAGATTAAAGATCCTTCAGGGGATGGAGGGAAAGCCACTGTGGAAATTCTAGAAACTAGAAAATAAAGATAGGTCTATTCAATATTCATGAAGTCAGATTGGTGGATGCAAATACAGATTGCAATCTCTTATTTTTTAATGACTTGGCTTGTAGCTCCTCTATATCAGTTTTACACAGATTCCTGCTCAACTTTGAGGCAAATGACTGAGTTTATACAATTTTTTAAAAAAGAAAGTTTAGCATATCCAATATGATTTTCTACCATCTTTGACTACATTTTAATTTTCTATCTAAAGATTTCTAAGGTATATTATCAAAGGTGTATAAATAACAAACAAAAGATATGATGACAGCATGTATGGTTGCTAAACATATATATCACTAAGCGAACTCTACTACATTTTGCATTAAATACAACATACTCTAAAAAGACAGTTTAAAGAAAAGGGTTGTAAATGTTGGTTTAGATTCTATTTTGCTTCTTAGAGTGGGAAACCAAATTTATTTAGCACAACCATTTTAAAAAAGAAATGTTACCGACTTTACTTCTCACACAATTTGTTAGCAATCTTGCCTTATAAGCATAACAAATCCTCATCTCCTGTACTGTCAGATAAAATTTAAGAAAAAAATGACTATAAATTCTATTGCTTACTCATTTCATTGTGTGGTAAATATAGCAAACAAATATTTGGAGGATGTTGGAACTTTGAGCTATTTCATTTTTTCTCCCAATACCTGACACGCTGCCTGTACAGGTCCTCAAGAAACACTGCTGAGCTCTTCGTGAACAGGTTAACAGAGTCTCAGAATCAAGTACTCATTACTTAAAAAAATTTCTACTTCTGTTTTTCAGGCCAGCCCTGCTCCTATAATTGTCAACACAGATACTTTGGACACGATTCCTTATGTAAGTAACATTTTTATTGACTTTCTTTAAAAATTACATACAACTTAATCAGCTCAATTTAATATATATTTAGTTTTACTCAATCCAGATAATTTTATGGAATGGTGTGTAGAATGAGTTTTGTGAGTTCTTTTGATATTTGCTAAATCTCAGCTTAGTCATGTGAACATTATCCTCTTTTAGTCATTGTTTTGTAAAGCACAAGAGCTTATCATCCGGGAAAAAAACATAGTTGATTGTGTTCAAATAACGTTAGTTTCCTAGGTGGTCCACTGACAAGAGATCAAATTGCATACGGAAGAGATGAACAGGCTTCTTTGGACCCCTTAGTAAATGAATACTCAAATCAATTTCTGTTATAGATCCTAAAACATAAGTAAGTGTCAGTGAATATTTTTCTGGACTTCTAACAAGAACTGGAGCAATAGTGTTGTGAGTGGGAAGGCATATATAATAAAATGCATGGTGTTGTAAAAGCATGAAACATGATATGATAGGATCTGTCAGGCCAGTAAAGCCTGAGGTTCAGTACCTGAAATACAACCACTATGATGGCCTAAGTACTTGACAGCACAGTCTGGCTGGACAAGGGACATTGGACAGGCAACAGGCCATAGTATGGTTGAGTGGTTGACATTATGGAAACTAAGCAAACCTTTGTGAGTGGCCCTTAGCTGGTGAGTAGAGAATAGTGATTTGGGAAAATGGAACAGATACACATACATGCATACAGAGGGTTTGAAGCAAGGAGAAGGATTGCAGGAATAATGGATCTAAGAACAGATTTCTGAATGTTGATTAAATGAGTAAAGGGTATGAACCACTTAGAAGAATACCTGGTACAAAATAAGGGCTTGGAAATATCAGCTACTTGCAGTCTTAGAGCAACCTCAAATGTCTGCAAGGGCCAAGCAAACAGATCCGGATGCAGACCCAGAAATAAATGAAGCAGTGGGGAAAAGAAAGCACAAAGCCTTCCGAAGGGGGCAGCTGCCACTCAGTTCCAGTGAGTTGGTACCAAGGAGAAATGGGGGCCATGTGCTGTCAGACTATCCAATGGTTCAACGGAGCTTGGAATTTAGCATTTATGTAAAAGTCTGAAGATTTAGATACAAGCAACTAATTTTCAAAGGTTCGAACACTGCGCACCAAATAAAGTGTAGTTTCTGGTGCAGAGGCTGCCCTTTGGGAGATGCCTGCCTCAGAGCACCTGGAGGACCTGAGCAGGTCCTGCAAGCTTGGACTCAGCTGTAGGGGAGCAGAATGCTAGAGCTGCAGTGCAAGGTGGGAACTTGGTTATAGGAGCAAATGACTAAAACTGGGACACAGGGTCAGGACAAGAATAACAGCAAAATTGATGTAATGCTGAGTCACCTGAACTACTGAACTAGGGCTTCTTGAATTTCTCTGAACAAGAGCTGTTTGGGATCAAACCGGAAATGGGGTTAAGGTTCCTGGTAAGAACCAAGTGGCCCCAGCTGTGCAAAGTAAAGGACTCTGTTAGAAGGAAGCAAAATGATGCATTAAGGACACATTGTCCACTATTCTATTTCTCACTCTTTCTTCCTTCTTTCACATACTAAACATTTATATTGGGATTACTGTATATCTGACACTGTTCTGGGCAATAACAAATATTAGCTCATTTAATCCTCATAATAACCCTGTGAGATAGATACTATTAATTTCTCCATTTTACAGATGAGGAAACTGAGTCATAAAGAAGTTAACTAACTTTCTCAAGGTTTCAGAGTAAGAGGCAGAGCCAAGAATAAACCTAGGTAGCATGGCTGTAGAGTTTGGGATTTTAATGCTGGTCATGCTCCTTTCTTCCTTCCCTCCCATGTTTTCTGCCTCTCCACTTGGGAACAAATTTTGCTTGCTTACTCACTCCTTTGCTACATGTAGTTTTTGGTAGAACACTACTTGTCACAGAGGCTTTAGTACTGTTGAGGCAGAGATCTATGTCTACATTAAGGAGTCTGATATCTTTACTATAATGAATCTTTTTTGTATCCATTGGCAAAGCAAATGAGCAATGCTTTGAAGAAGTAGACATGGGGCACAGAAATGTATTTTTATAAGTAGGACTGCTTTCTTGGGGTATATCTATATTATGTTAAAGACTTCTTCCAAGGTTTTCATGGCTTACCTGCCAGATGCCCTCATGCACAAATAATTTACCAGTAGGATTTGAGAATTTTGTACAGATATGCCCAATTGATGTCCCAACTAACTAGCTAGTAAGATCACCCACATAAAATAAGGTGATCAAACTGTTCTCATTCTCCTAAATATCAACTTTGTACATGACTTGAGTTACTCAAAGGGCTTTTTCCTCCCCTGCCCTCAACTGTTTTATATTTAATGCATCCCTCTTTGAACCTTCTTGAGTTAGAATCTTTAAGGAATTTTGCTGAGCACCTAGGTATGGTGAAAATGTCTCAATACTCATGGCAGTGTGCTCTTGGGTAATTCATTTAATTTTTCCGGACCTAAATTAATCTATAAGACAGAAATTATATTCTACCTACTTCAGAAGTGGTTGGCTATATGAATAATGAGATTATGTGTGTGAAATGATACTTTGTCAAATTTCAGTTGCTACAGATTTATTTATTTATCATTTTATTTGATAAACACTTATGAAGTAACACATGCTAGACCCCAAGAGAATGGTTAATATGAATATTGTCCCCTATATAGGAGAAACATGACTACATTGTCCACTAAAAATGGCAGGTTTAGTACACAGACATTCATGTGGATATGCTTTGGGTCTTAGCATAAGCCCAACTCGCCCCTTTTTTCCTGACCCACTGAGTAACCTTGAACAAATCACTGTTCCTTTGGCAGTCCGTTTTCTCATTCCCCAGCGCTCTGTGCTTTGTTTTCATCTTTTATTTCACATGTTCTAGTTGTTCACATAATTTCAGCTCTATTTAATGAAAAAATGATTTTAGGGCTCCCCAGAGCATTTCAGTCATGTTGCATAAGAACGTTTCCTTCTTTAAAAATATTATCTAAATGACAGATTTTAACATATATTAAACCCTCCTCAAAAATAATTTCATTACAAGTCAATGTATTAATTTTGCAAATTACCAAATTTGATTTCAGAAATATATGACCCTTGTGGAAATGATTCCTTGGCGTACATGCCAACAGCAATTGAATAACTAGAGGAAATCAGTGGTAAAAGAAAATTTTTAAATAAGTGTCTAAGAAAGGTACAACAGGCATTTTAAAAGATCTCTGCTTTTTTTAGGAAGTTAAGAATATTAGAGCTTTTAAAGTGCCTGCCATTAACCAAGGGACCATTGAGTTTCTTACATGTGAATGCTTCAAATAAACTCATTCTTGTGTGATATCATGATATTTTAAGGTTGTGTAGGACCTTATATGTGCCACAGTCAGTTCCTCATACAAAACAGGAATCCCCTATATGAAAATGTTTTCATTACAGGGTCCACTATGCAGTGAGACAGTACTACCCAGAGTTTGTCATTTTAGGGTTATGACCTGCAACCATAAAATCAGTGGCATATAACAATAAGCATTTATTTCTCCCATAAGTGTTTGCTGGTTGGCCTGGTAGGCTGCTTCAGGCTGTAGATTACAGGCTGGCTGGTGCATCTCTGCTTCACATATTTCAGTATGAGGCCCGATATGACTCACAGCATGCTCTTTCCATTCTGATGGCTGAAACACAAGAGAACAAGCCCAGGATGTAAGCATAGTTACAGCCTCTGCTCACATCACATCCACTAACACCCCACTAACAAAATAAGTCAATTGTCAAGCTCAAAGTGATGGAAGGAATGAATATTTGCTAAACCAGAAACTAATTTGTCATACCAAATCTTTGAATACAAGGGCCAAGAACCTGTGTGTATCCCCTTTTAAGAAAAAAAAAAAATGAGTACAACAGAAGGAATCTTACACTTTAAAAATATTAGTGGTTCAATGATAATAAACAATGAAAGTTTCAGCAAAGCCTGATTCAACTAATACAGGGAGTGGGTGTCTCTTTTATTAAGGATGTCTAAGGGAAAATAATAATAAATAAAAGAAACATCTAGCAAGTACTGGCAGTACAATGACTTTACTTATTGTGAGACACTGCTGTCTGAAACCTTGTTTCCAGAAGTAGAAATAATAATGGAGACAAGGAAATTTGTTCCAGAAATTCCAGGACTGTGGCTTGGAAAACCTCCTAAGGAAATGAGGAAGAGAGAGAGAAGAGAGGAGAGAAGAGAAAAGAAAAGAAGGAAGAGTTAGTGTACAAAAAATATGAGAGGGTCCTTTCTAGAGGCTATTATGCTAAGTGAAATAGTCAGAGAAAGATAAATACTATATGATTTAACTTATATGTGGAATCTGAATAATAAAATCAGTGAACAAACAAAATAGAAATGGACTCATAGATACAGAGAGCTGACTGACAGTTGACAACAGAAGGGAGGGCAGTTGGAGGACTGGGCGAAAAAGATGAAGGGATTGAGAAGTACAGATCGCTAGTCACAAAACAGTCATGGGAATGTGCAGTACAGCATAGGGAATATAGTCAATAATATTGTAATAACTATGTGTGGTCCCAGGTGGGTTCTAGATGTATCAGAAGGAACAGTTTGTAAAGTATATGATTGTCTAACCTTGTGCTATACACCTGAAACTACTACAAAAGAATACTGAATGCAAACTGTAATTAAAAAATAAAATTAAAATTAGTACAATGAGAGGGTCCTGGTAGTATCACCCATTGTATTTGCCAAGAAGACCAGTTGTGTAAAGGTTATTTGAAAACAATCATAATATTTTTGTAATATCATGAGAGAGGTTTTATGTAGCAAGTTTTAAGTGTTAAAGGTGATTGGATGCAGCTGTTAAAGGCTGATCATGTGAGTGAAGGTTTGTGAGGAGGGAGATGAGAGAACATAAAGGATGACATGAGTTCAAGGATATAGAGCAGCACCAAGATTCATTTGGGAAGCAAAGAATGGGCCTGAAACTAAGAGGAGTTGTTAAGCAGGGTATAGATGGCATTTCTGATGGATTCCAGCAACAGGAAGCTGAAAGTGAGAGTTCTCTGAGGAGGAGGTTGCTGTATTACAGAACTAGGATGACCAAGCACTTGGTCATCAAGGTAGACAGTTAGGCATTAATTTCTCTGAGTTACTTTGTGCAATAACAGACCCTTGTGATTTAGGCTACTATTCACTTTTAATTGGCTAGTTTTACAGAATGATTCATGAAGGTTAAGAAAACAGAATTATGTTTGTTTCTTTGAACCTTCCTGGCAGTGATTAATAATGGCAAGGTATTTTGGAAGAATTTGCTGAATTTACTACATTTATCCTTCACCCAAGAAGTTTGTTTCTTTTTGTAGTTTTTCCCATGAACACTGTTAAAACTATATTGTTCGTGTTTTTATTTGTTGAGAATGTTGTATAAGCCAGAAATGAAAAACCCTTACCTTCCAGAAAACAGCTTAATTTTGGCTTCTCTATGCCCATGAGACAATAGGAATTTGGCAATAAAGGTGAAGCTATCAATACTTGTTCCAGAGTAAAACCTAGCCAATCTAAATCAATTCCTCAATTGCCAAATCAGCAGATTCCTTATGCCTCCACTTGTTACTTTGCTCTAAAAGGCAAAATATGGAACATAATAGTGCCTCTCAAATATTAATGTGTATAAAAGCTACCTGGAGATCAACAGGTAGTGGGTCTGGATGGGGCTGATGCTTAATTGTACAATATAACACACTTTGAATAAACAAAGAGTCTGATGAGAAAGACTAGCCTTTGTATTCAGGAGCAACTGGTTTCTAAGCCCATCTCTGCTGGTAAGTATTTAGGTTAATTTTGGTTAAGTCAAATTATCTATGTAAACCTCTGTTTTATTATTTGTGAAATGGGGGTAATAATATTTGACTTGCTGGGATTGTTATGAGTACTCTTCCTAATATGTAGAAAGTAGTTAATAAATGTTCATCATAAGATTGGGGGAGATGTGTGCCTTTAATAAAATAAAACATTCTTTTGATTTAATTTTGAACTGCTGAGCCAAGAAAGCAGAAGCTGGTTCAGAGACAGGGCAGGTAGCAATTATGTAGGTCCATGGCCTACCTACATCTACATCTCTGCTTCTGGAAGCATGGCCCATTGACTAGCAGCATCCTTATTACCAGGGAGCTTGTGAGCATAGAATCTAAGGTCCCATTGAAGACCTGCTAAACCAGAAACTGTGTTTTTAACAAAAACCCCAGTGGTTTGTATGCATATTAAAGCTTGAGAAACATTGGTCAATACGACAGAAACTGTATTTCCTGTTTAGATCCTGCAGCTCCTCTTTTCACTCTTTTACCTTAAAGCATATCTGTAGGAAAAAAGGAACAAGGATCAATTCAACTCAACAAATTGGCACTTAATGACAAACTACTCGGTTGTGTTGGTTTCGAGACTGTGTTCTCCAAGACTAGCTGCAAGCCTCCCACTTAGATCCTTAAATTAAGGGCCAGATTATTTAAATTTTATTTAAAAATATAAAATTAAAATTCAGTTTCTCTGTTGTAGTACCCACATTTGAAGTGCTCAGTAGCCAATGTGGCTGGTGGGTACCATATTTGATAGTGCAGATTTAAAATATGTCATTCATTCTAGAAAGTTCTGTTGGACAGAACTGTTCTAGATAATACATAATAGGGAGAAATGAAAGGAGAAAGGGAGCTAATGTTTATCAAGAAGCCACTATATATTTATATATTACCTAATTAATCATTAAAACTATCTTTCCAACTTTTGAGAGTTGGTTTCATTTCGCACTTTTTAGAATTGAGTTCTTTCACATCTTTCAAATAGTCCCCACTCTCTTCAGGAACTGTAGGAAACGTTCATGTGAGATGCATGGTCCCTGTCCTAATGGCCCTTCAAAGCTTATTAACTTTTAAAATTCACATAAATGACAATATGGAGGCAAATGCAAGCAATTATTGAAAGCTTTCTTAAAAGTTCAGTGATTCTCCCATCATTTTTTGTGTGAAAATATGTCTTCTATTTATACCGAAATGAATCTTTAAAATAATCAAGAAATTAGTAAAGACCTGGCCTACTTTCCCATTGGCAAACCTACTTTACTCTTTCTTCCCTGCAGTGCCCTTATGGAGGGCTGCATCCAATCACCTTTAACATTTAAAACTTGCTACATAAAATCTCTCATAATATTATAAAGATATTATGATCCTCTTCAAATAACTTTTATGCAAATGGTCTTCTTGGCAAATACAATGGGTGATACTACCAAGGGCCCTCTCATTGTATTAATTTTAATTTTATTTTTCAATTGCAGTTTGCATTCAATATTCTTTTGTAGTAGTTTCAGGTGTATAGCACAAGGTTAGACAATCATATACTTTACAAACTGTTCCTCCTGATACATCTAGAACCCACCTGGGACCACACATAGTTATTACAATATTATTGACTATATTCCCTATGCTGTACTGCACATCCCCATGACTATTTTGTGACTAGAGATCTGTACTTCTCAATCCCTTCATGTTTTTCACCCAGTCCCCCAACTGCCCTCCCCTCTGTCCACTTAAATGTGGATAATTCCTTATCCACTGGAAGCCCCCGATGTATAGGTTTGTTACATTGCACCTAAGTTGGGAGACAATGAGAAAACATAACAGTTGTCTAAGTGGAGAATGTGATTCATGGGTGAGAGTCACCACAGGGGCCCTTCTTTCTAGTAATGGCTCCTCTGAGAGCACATATGTGACTTCTGTATACTTGGTCAAAGAAGCTACCACCATCTAAGGAGCCTGGCCTGGAAGAGCAGGGTTAAGAACAAAAGGAAATAATTTTAAAAAATATGTGTGTGTAGTTTCTCTCTAGCATTGCTTTTCAAGATGCCTTCTGTGACTGGGTAGCATCAGATTCCACCAGTAAGATTATTAGAATTGCAGAATCTCCAACTATCCCAGATCTATAGCATCAGAATCTCTGAGGGTGCGACCAAAGAATCTGTGTTTACAAGCATGCCAGGTGATTCTTACACACACAAAAGTTTGAGAGAGGCCAGTGGAAACCCAAAGAAGCATTGGGTGCTGGGCTGAAATGGGGGTGCAGTGTAAGGTAGGAAATATTGCATATAATAAGACAAAATAGGACTGTAGGATTCGATAAAGTTCAATGGTAACGCATTTAGAATCAGTCTAAGCCAGTATTTAATTCTAGAGTTATTATTGTTGTTGCCATTGTAGTTGTTTAAATCACACGGGATGCTTTTAAAAACATTGGCTTTAATAGTCTAGTGGAGTCTACTGGATAATGCATAGAGGTAGCACATGCTGTTAAAACACCTCTTGCCTATCTCTGCCTGGTTCACTCCTGTGCATCCTAAAGGTTACAGATTGAAGAATGCTGCCTCTGGGAAGCTGAGGTTAGGCATAATGCTCCGGCTGTGTGCTTCCGCTTCAGGCTCTTCTTTTCCATAGAAGTTACCACACTGCATTCTTTCTTTAAAGGCTGATAGTTCTTCCTAGAGTATAAATTCCATAAGCACAGGAAAAAAATGCTCCATCTTTCCCACCATTGTTACTTCTATAGCACAGCACATTTTTGCTGGGCTGGCTGGCCAAAGGAGTGAAGGAGTGAATGAATAAAGATGTGAAGAAACTGAATTATAGAAATATGCTATAAGAAACCATCCCATTTGAGGAATCAGGGGAAAATAGAAGTTTAGCTCTTAAAGAATAAGTAAGACATTTCCAGGCAGAGTAGGGAAAAGGCATTCCAGGAAGAAGGAACTCAATGTGCAAAGGTCAGAGGCTGGCAACTCTCATATGTTCAGAGAACTGAAGCGTAGGGCGGTATATGAAGTTGGAAAAGTGGGATTGATTCTGATGGTGAAGACCTTGTTTACTTGATATGGGATTTGGACTTTATCCTGTGGGCCTTACCAGTAATATCATCTTCTCATATATTTGGGAACTTATAGACATTTTTTTCACTACTAAGATATTTTTTGTGCTGGCTCTGTGTAGTAGGTACCCTAAATATGTATTGAACAGCTAAAACCAAGAAACACTTAACAGCAATGGACAACAAGCTTTTCTTCAGTCTTTTGTATGCTTTTGTATCCCCTTGATTTGTTCACTCTGTTCATTTAGCCCAGAATATCTTTTTCTCCATACCCATCCTTTTAAGATCTCATAAAACTGCTATCTCTACCAGGAATCCCTCATCAACCATTCTAGACAAATTTAATGTCCCCTTTCTCCTTGATTCTATAGTATTTAATTCACAAGAGGTTGCCTGCTTTAGAGGGTGGACTTTGGGCTCTTTTGATTCTACCATTTACTAGCTGGGTAACTGTGGAAAATTAACTTCTCTGACTCGTTTCCTTCATCTGAAAGTAGAAAGAGTAATAACTGTCTTTCATCAGATATTAATTAGTATATATATTCAATTATATATAACAAAGATAAAAATAACAGTACTTTTGCAAGATAGAAACATAGTTCCCTCACATGATAGGGTCCATGTGTCTTGTCTAGAAATTGAATAATTGCTTGGCTCCACAAAATCTTAAAGGGATCCAAGCACCTGATCTTCTTGCTCCTCCACCTCTGAATGTTACCCCTGTATACACAGTACCATGATAACATGCCAAGGAGTAGGTCAGAAGGACAGAGAGATGAGCATGGTTCCTCTCTTTGAAATTTTGCTTATATCCCTAGAGTTAGAACTTAGGCACAAAGTCATACCTAGCTGCAACAGGGAACATGCATGTAATTTTTATTCTGGTTACTCTGGACCCAGATAAAAATTTGTGAATTCAATCACTGTGGAAGAAAAGGATAATGGGTCCAAGCCTTGAGAGATTTAGGCTCTCCTCCTGGCACAACCACAGCAAAAATTAGAATTAAAGTATAAAACAACTATCACCCAGGATTGTTAGAAAATTGAACTATATGGAAATCCAACAACCAAGAAATTTAAAAAATCATATCCATCCAGGCAGGTTAGGAGGGGTAGAGATGCAGAGACATGGAGACATGGAATGGGAGGTGAATAAAAATCAAGAAGGATACCTCAGGAGTGAGGGGTCCCCACCTGCACCAGACCACCCAGCCCAGAGTTCCAGTGCCAGGAAGATAAGGGCCCATAACTTCTGACTGTAAAAACCAATGGGGCTTGGGGTGGCAGAAGAAACTGTGGGATTCTCAGATGTCTACTCTTAAAGGGCCCACAATGGATTTAGGACTTTTGAAGACACTCCCTCTGAGCTGAAGCACCAGGGCAGCAACTGGAAGGGCACCAGGGACATACAGGGAGAAACTGATGTATCTGGCATCAAGATGAGTGCTGAGGTTCAGTTCCCTCTTGAACAAAACTCCAGAGGCCAGGCAGCTACCATTGTTCCTTTTCTGAGCCCTCTCCTACACAGAGCTACAGAGTGGCTACACAATATCTGAGACTCCTTCCACCTCGTTTACACAGGCTGCTCACCCTGGTGATTACCTAAGGCTCTGCCCCATCCAGCTTAACACTTTACTACATTAGGCCATGCTACTAAGACAGGGAGTCAAAGCAGCTCTACCTAATACATAGAAACATACACAAGAAAGTTGCCAAAATAAGGAGACAAAAAAAATATGGCCCAAATGAAAAAAAAAAAACTCAAAAACAAAAACAAATAAAATAGAGATAAGCAATCCATCAGATGCAGAGTTCAAAACACTGGTTATTAGGATGCTCAAGGAACTCATTGAATATTTCAACAACATAAAAAAGACCTAGGAAGAAATGAAGGTTACACTAAATGAAATAAAGAAAAAATAATTACAGGGAATGGATAAAGCCCAGAACCAAATCAATTATTTTGAACACAAGGAAAAAAATGTTCAATCAGAACATCAAGAAGAAAAAGTAATAAAAAATAATGAGAATAGGGTAAGAAGCCTCTGGGACAACTTCAGACACCAAACATTCAAATCATAGGGGTGCCATAGGAAAAGAGGAAGAGCAAGAAACTGAAAATTTATTTCAAAAAATAATGAAATAAAACTTTCCTAATTTGTGAAGGAAATAGAAATGTAAGTCTAAGAAGCACAGAGATGCTTTTGTCCAAACAAGATGGACAAAAAGAGGATCACACCAAGACACATCATAATTAAAATGCCAAAAATTAAGGATAAAGAGAGAATCTTAAATGCAGCTAGACAAAAGCAGATAGTTACCTGTGAAGAAGTTCCTATAAAACTGTTAGCTGATTTCTCAAAAGAAACTTTGCAGGCCAGAAGGGACTGGCAAGAAGTATTCCAAGTGATGAAAAGCAGGGTCCTACAGCCTAGATTACTCTGTCCAGCAAAGCTATCATTTAGAATGGAAGGGAATATTGTTTCCCAGACAAGGTAAAATTGAAGGAATTCATCATCACCAAGCCATTATTACATGAAATGGTAAAGACCCGTATGTAAGAAAAAGAAGATCAAAACTGTGAATATTAAAATGGCCATAAATTCATAACTATCAAGAATTAAATCTAAAAAACAAACTAAATAGACAGCAGAATAGAAACAAAGTCATAGATATGGAGATCATTTGGGGGGTTATCATTTTGGAGAGGAAGGAGGAGAATGCAGGAAAAGGTGCCAGGATTAAGAAGTACAAATTGGTAGGTATAGGATAGACAGGGATGTTAAGAACAATATAGGAAATGGAGAAGCCAAAGAACTTATATGCATAACCCATGGACATGAACTAAGGAAGGGGATTGCTGGAGGGAATGGGGGGTACCAAGTAGAAGGGGACAAATGGGGAAAAGTTGGGACAACTGTAATAGCATAATCAATAAAATATATTTTGAAAAGCCTGTGACATTTTGAGCAAAAACAAAAAAAATCTTGAGGATTTAGTTTTCAAAAGATCCAAATGACTCAATCTCCTATGCTAATAACAATAAGATCAAAACAAAGAAGCATTGTCCCACATGCATTCATTCTGGGAGCCAGCTACCAAGTGGCTTTCAATGGTTGATTTCCCCTAGGGACTTCCCTTTTCTCAATATTATCATATCTCAGACCCAAATTATTTCCCAGTTGTCACTAAGAAGTTCCAGGCTTGTATGAATATTTGAATAACAGGATGAACTTTTATGAGTTTTTCCTTTGGTGAAAAAGCATAGTTGCTGCTTCACAAGCAGCAATAATAGTAATGTGTTTTGAATATCCTGCTTTCCACAAAGTGATCCAAATGATGTTTTGCCCAGAGGTGTTTTCTTTTGCAAACTCAGGAGCATAAAACTCAAAGAGTAGCAATCTAATGAGGTGTCACATGAAGGAAAAGTAGTTATGAAATGACAAAGCCAGATAGGTCAAACAGCATGCAAATAGGAGAAAATAAAGAAGAGCCCATCATATCAGTATTTCTTAAATACAATCTCAGAGAAACATTGCTTTTTGGTTTTTAAATGCATTGCTAATACTTTCCTTGATCCCCTGAAGCAGTAGTTCTAACCTTAGCTGCACATTTTATCTCAATGTGTGCTTTAAAAATACTGATATCTGGACTCCAGAAACTGAGATTCCTTTTTAATGGGCCTGACAGTAGCCTGGCCATAGATGTTGGGATGTTTAAAACCTCCCAGGTTATTCTTTTATGCAGCCAAGTTTGAGAACAATTTAGAGCTATAAAATGGAGAGAGTTTGATCTATCTGAACTGGAAATATAAAAGTAGATGCCAGCACTTACATTGCTTATTTTTTTTTAGGGGAAATCACAGTAGCCTAATATGGACTGTGTTATAAATCTTTGAGAATTTTAAACATCTAGTCTTTCTAATTTATTGTGATTCTAGAAAAGCCTTCCAATGAAAATGGTTGGTTTAGTGGATTCATTATAGGTAGCAAACTGAACTGCCCCCTGTTAACTTGGTAACAGACACAGCCACTGCGAACAAAGCTGTCCATGCCAGGCATGTGACCCCAGGTTCAGACATGATCGAGGTAATGAAATGCCCCTCTAAGGGCTGTTCTGCTGACACATGTCACCGTTTATGAGTTGTAAAGGAGGTAATTAAAAAGGGAGGTATGGCCTGTACTTGAGCAATTTGGCCTAAGGCCCCTACAAGACTGAGAAAAGAGATTTTCGGCTAGATTCTGCTGAAAGCTGGTTTGCCACGACCTTTAGGTAGGTCGTTGTAGTAACCTGGGGCTCAGCGTAATTAACTAGAAACAATCATGTAGCTAGCTCTGCCCAAGTGTTTCAGGAGCTTTCCCTGACAACCCATATCACTGAGTTTTTCTTTCTCTTAATGCCTATTGCTCTTATTTTAAGAAGTAAACTGGTCAAAAGTTTATTTAATTCAAGCTTATTTGACAGCATCTTAATTTAATAAATGTCTGCTTTCACAACCAAACGATCTGGTTCCTGTAAAATGGACCATGATGTTGACATGGCTGGAAGCATAGACTCAGTGTCTATGGCTCTTGAACTTATGTATCAGCACTGCCACTTTATTTGCTATGTGAACTTAAATTTTCCAAGTCTTAGTTTCTTATTTGATAAAATGGAGAAAACTGGAAGTATGTCCTAGTACCAACAAGAGAATGATCTGAGCAATTTCATACATAGTTTAATAAATGATAAGAATAAAATGGCCATTTTTAACTATTGATATATCCTATGTGGTATTAAAAATTATTTACATATATTAATTGAGGTAATCCTCACAATATCCTGAGAAATGTACTATTTTCTCCACTTTACAGGTGAGGAATCTTAGGCAAAAAAGAGATTCTTAACTGTCCGAGGTCGCACCATATGTAGTGAGGAACATGCATACAGATGTGTAATACTACCCTGCCTCTCAGTATTTGCAATAAAATTTAATTTGCTGAGTTACTCACTTAAGAGAATAAGGAAGACACAACAGTAGCTAAGTTCAAATATGGTACTGTTATTCAAACACCCTATTAATAAAAAGCTCAGAGAGCTACAAAAAGAGGAAATTGTTCCAGGATGTGATAAACAGAGGATATTTGTGAGTATACAAAACATATTGTTGTGTAAGTTAAAACTCAAGCTGGACAGAGACATTAGAAGAGGTATTAGTGATGTCATTGTATATAATAAGTAATACTTAGGATTTGAGAATGAACGATTTGGGATATCATAAGCAAAAGTCCCGCACAACATGCTTTCATGTAAATTATTTTATTTAAATCTCAAAATATTCATGAAGGAAGCAATCTTTATTCCTAGCTGAGGAAGCAGAAAAATGCTTTGAGGTCATGAAGTTCATGAATCTTTTGTCATTAGTAAATGGCAAATTGGACTTGAACTCAGGTCTTCTGACTTCTCCCAACTAACTGGCTGTGTCATATGGGGAAGGTTTTTACAAGAATTGCCAGAGCTCAGCTTCTTTGTCATCCATAAGTTTGGGGAGTTCTCCTATGTGATGGCTTTTGTCCCTTCAATTATTAAATTTTTATTTATGATCTCTGAGTTCTACATTGCTGTTACATACTGTGATTCATTCATATAACAAAAGTTTTTGAGTGCTACTCAAAAGTCAGGCTCACTTGAGACCAAAATGAAATTACCACTCTTATGTAGCCTACATTCTAGACAAAGTACAGAATAACCAAAAATGAAGCTGTAAAATAGTAAGTGCTCAGAAGAAAATAAAGCAAAGTGATGTGCTAGGTGGAGTGGGGAGCACAATGTCTTCTTTACAAAGAAGATTTAGAGAAGGCTTCTTGGACAAAGTGATATTTAACTTGTAACACAAATACAAGAGTCAGGCGTGCAAAAAAAATCTTTTGTTGCTGTTTTTCTTTTCTATTTTTCTCCTACCTATTCCACAAAGCCTGACTTTAATATGTATTTCGTTGTTATTTCTCTACCTTTCTTATTCATTCTCTGTCTTGATTAATAAAATCACTATTAATTCAAGTGCCCAAGCCATTTTACATTTGTAGGAATCTGCTGGACTTCCCTATGCTTTATATCCAGGCATTACTAATTCTTTCATAATATGTTTGCTAAAAATCTCTTTTCTCTCATTTTCTTCATTGTCAAGGTCCTTAGCCCAGGGCTCTTTACTTGCCAGGATTCCAGCCATTGCCTCCACACTTGTCTATCTGTTTATTCCTTCTCCTTTCTCTAGTCCACATAGCTCTCTGAATTATTCTGAAAATCAGTTATAGTCCCATCATTTAACTACTTAAAAACCTCTAAAAATCCTAAATTGCCTCATAATATCTAAATTTGTTAGTATGCTATTGAAAGCTTTTATACTGGTGCCTCTTATCTCTTCTCCATTCTCCCCATTCTAGCTCTTTCCCACAATATATCCAGTGTTCCCACTACTCAGCAGTTCTCCTAGTTCCTGAACACACTGCATTCTTGTTGATGTCCATGCACATGCTGCCCCCTCTTTGCTGCCCTCTCTCCTAATAATCTCCTTCCTTTTCTTCAATACTTTAAACGCCACATCCTTCTTATTTCTGCACTTGTAACAGTGAGAATTAGGATGAGTTACATACAAATCCCAAAATAAAAGCAGCAGAAACATTGGAAATTTTTATTTTTCTCTCACATAAATGAAGTTGAAAAGCTAGACAACCCATGGTTGGCATGGTGCTGTATAGCTAAGGGACCTACAGTCACTCCATCTTAGCTCTTCTAGCATTCTAGTGCCAAGATTCCTGTTTCTCGATCCCCTCATGCTTCAAAGACTGTTATGGCTCCAAACATCCCATTGCATTGTAGGCAGCAGGAAGGGGCATTAAGAAGAGTGTGCTTCTTATTTTCAAGAATATTTTCAGATTATGCACAAGAATTAACTTGTTCATTGACTAAAAATAGTCATGTGACTACACCTAGCTGATTGAGGCTAGTGTATTTCATTTTTTAGATGGGTGACAATTTTTAAGGAAAGAATAGATATTCCGAGACAGTCTCTACTTCAGTCACACTTTGTATGTTATTAGTAGTACTCCTCATGAGAAGGCTTATTCTTTTAGATTTTTATCTTTTAAGTTCTCATCCTTCACTATAATTCACACCTGCTGTGCATTAGATGATACATATGTTGTCCTCTATGATCTGGACCTTGCCTTTGTCTCTATTAATTTCTGGGACTATCCATCCTCCTCAGTATCCGTTATATCTAAAGTTTCTCATTTGTCTGTTCTACACTTCTGTGAAATTGCATGTATTTTCCTTTAATTGGAATGCTCTATCCACTCCTACTTCTAGTCTATGAGCAATCTCTTTATCCATTCCCTACCCTTCTGGATTTGATCTTATATTTAATTATTGCTCACACATATGCCCCCAACTAGACCATGGCCTCCTCGAACATACAGACTATAGATTTTTCATTTCTAAATCTCCAGCACCCTTAACATAACCAGGAAAAAATCACAGACAACCAATGAATTCTTTTTTGTTGTTGTTGTTAATTTTATTTTAATTGTTGTTCTTGTGCAGTTTTCTGTCTTCTACTCCCATCCCAGCCCACCACCCCAGCCCTCCCCAGCTCCCTAAAATATATGCCTGAGGTATATAATCGACTATTTTTTCCTATTTTTGCAAGCATTTATTTACTAATGGTGTATCAAATATCAAGCAGCAAGCTGGA
The DNA here is from genome assembly GCA_004027475.1 of Anoura caudifer. NCBI lineage: Eukaryota > Metazoa > Chordata > Mammalia > Chiroptera > Phyllostomidae > Anoura > Anoura caudifer. Next base: position 15,888 of record PVKU01009932.1, on the reverse strand, counting down.
TGCTGAGATACAGTAGTGAATAAGATAAACATTGTCCTTCTGTCACAGAGTTTAAACTCATGATGAGGGAAACAGACAATAAACAAATAGAATAATTCTAGCTGTAAAAGAGATTAATACAAAGAGGGAAGAACAAAAATGCTGTGAGCTACTAGCAGTATATATTTTAGTTATTCATAGACCTAGTTAAGTTCTTATTCTGCATTCTTCATTAAAAAAGTAGCTGAAGGAGTTTGTTTTATCATATCATGACAGGTTTATGCTTCTGAGTATGGCTCCTGCCAAGAGAATTGTTAATTAGCTTCTTTTTTTAAGTTCAATGACTAATAATTATAACATTCCAAGCTTTGGATGTGGAGATTAATGCTATTGTTGACATTAATGGCTTAAAATAAATTACTGCAGTGAGTTAAACTCAATTAAAATTGTGAGATGTTCATCTTTGTTGACTGGCTAAATGTTTATGAGGAGAAACACTTATTTTTTAAAATATATTTATTGAGGGCTTGCTCACTACTGGTTGCTGTCTTATATGTTTTGCCTATATACATTAATTATGTAGTCCTTGCACCATTTTAGTTAGATACTATTATCCTCATATTACACTAAAAAGAAAAGTGACACAAGAGGAGTTAACTCTTATAATGTGGCCAAGATCATGCAGCTGTTAACAGAACAAGTCAGCACTCAGACCCAAGCAGGATCTGTGCTCTGTGTCCTTGCACTTGATCTTAGCCAAAAGGCCAAGAAGCAGTGTGCTGTATATCTTTGCTACTCAATAGGGGCCTCCTCAGACCAGCAGTATCAGCATCACTGAGCAGCTTGTTAAAAATGCAGACTCTCAGACCCACCCCAGACCTACCAAATCTGAATTTTAACAAGATCTCCACATGATAGAAATGCATATCAAAATTAGAGAAGCACTGCTCTGAACCACTATTTTATAGTGCCTTAGAGCAGCTTATATTCAGGAATACTCTCATATGCTAAATATTTACCTAGTTTCCATTGTCTCTGGGCCACTTATGTTTTCCTGCAGCCTCAGCAAAGCAGCATGGGAAATGCTACAGGCCACAAAAGTGCTCCCTCAGAAAATATGTACTTTCCATTTTTCTGTTCTTTTTTATTTATTTTGGGTTTTTTTAAATATATAGTTGACTTACAATATTATATTAGTTTCAGGTATATTACAGTTTATATACCTTATGAAGTAATCAACACAGTACAAATAGTTATTCAGTACAGTTATTACAGTGCGTTGACTGTATTGCCTATGCTATACTTTACATCCTCATGGCATTTTATAGCTAGCAGTTTGTGCTTCTTAATCCCCTTTGCCTTTTTTTGCCTATTCCCCCAATCCTGTTCCATTTCTTATGTTCTATATCACAATGCTATGTTTACTGTGGGGATCTTGCTGCTTGCTGAGATTTAATAAAAATATCAGTCAAAATATTGACACCATTGACTTCTATTTCCCTGAACCGCTTGGGTCATGTGGGTTAAGAGAAATGAGGTATCATCTCATTATTAAAAGTAGTTATACTATGTTATTGAAAAACTTTGGAAGCAGGAGGTTAGATGTCTAAGCAAAAAGAACATTTTAAATCCTCCATTGATTTTCTTTCTCCGTGTTTTCTCTTTTTCATTACAGGGATACCTGCCAGTGTCATTTTCTACTTTCTTTGGTTTATAACTTTTCCATTAAAAAGTAATTTGAAAGACAGTATGGTCAGAGAGTTTTATCTGTACCTTCTTGATAGTACTTTATCATTTTGTCTCAGTTATTTGAGTGCCTACTAGGGTGTGCATTAAAATCCTCAGCATCTGCAGAGTATATATGATAAACCAGGAATTGTGCCAAATGGTTTTCATCCCCTTGGCTAATTCATTTGATCCTCATCACAACTTCACAATAGAGATGCCATTGTGATCCTCATTTAACACATGAGGAAACTGAGTCCCCAAAAGTTTTAAACTATACACAAAGTACACAGCTTGTAAACAGTGAATCTAGAGTTGAACCCAGGCCGTCTGTTCCCAGAGCCCACCTGCTGTACTGGTGTGCTATACCAGCCAGGTGATTTCATTACAAGCAGTGGACATAGAAATGGCATAAATGTAGTAGGTTTTAGGGTTTTTTCCTAGATTCTGAAAGGCAGTTGTTTCATTCCTTGTATTTCTGAATTATAATTTTGCTCTCACTAAATTAAATATTTTAAATGATAAGTATTTTAAACATCTTATTGTTTGCCAACCCCCTTTTCTTCCATGTATCATGCTGGATCTGAATGTAAGCACTGAATTAGAATTATATGGGCTTCAATTTTTAAGATAGGGCACTTGGCCCAAACTCTAGGAACTACATAAAATTAGCAAGTTCATAGTTAAAAGTAAAATTCTGATTAATGTTTGGTTCCCTATAGGTAATAACTAACAATTGAGCAGTGGCTAAGAAGTACCAGTTGAATAAGTGCCAATAAGGTTCAAAATGAATGAGTCAAGGGCTGATGTGATGAAAATAATTAGTCCCTGCATTACTTTGAATCATAATAAGTCTATGACCAATGCAATTAAAACAAGTATGATTGGATCTGACTGAAAAAGCAATAGAAGAGTTCTGGAAAATATTCCTAAAATAGGCACCTTCAGTGGAGGCTGGAGGTCAGGTAAGAGGGCAGTAGTCAAAAACAGGCATTAGGAGAGTAAGAAAACCCACCGTATCAGTGAGGCACCAGAAGATGCAACAGATACTCAGGGAACAGCAATCATACAATAGTTTCTCACATTGCTTTAATTAAAATGAACATGACATTTTATAATCTTCCTATATAGCACTGTAGATCCAAACCTTTAGGTCCAGATTTTGTGGCGTGAGAAGGTACACATTCATTCACTCAATACATTTTTTAAAGTATCAACTCTACCTGGCACAGAGCTAGCTGTCAGGAATAATGTGATATGTGAGATGGCTTCTGCTCTTAAGCAGTTTATAGTTTGATAGGAAAAGATAAAACTCTTTTGATCAAATAACTACAAGTTGTTATAGGTGCTGTGACAGTAGCCCATAAATGTCTCAGCGGGAACAGAATCATGAGCATGTTCAATTTGCTAGCATTTTCTATGACCTTCATGACCTTAGAGGTATCTTCTCCCATACCCAGCTTCCTTTCTATCCATTTCAACTATATGTCTCTCTTCCTAGGCCTCACCTCCTCGAGTCATATAGAATTTATTTTTTCCAGTGACTCCATGATCTTTTCTAACCTGCATGCCTTTGCTCTTCTTTTTCCTTTATCTCCATCTGAAAATAATTGATTCACCTTTATAGCAGAACCTCCTGTGTGAAGCCTTCCCACTCCTTGCTTTAAGTGGACCCTCTTCTATGTTCCACCACACTTTAAACTTGACTCTGGTGTAGCACATATAACATTAGATTTGTTTATGTATCTGTATGTCCCTGAGGCAATGTGTTTTTTATATTTTCCTTAAGATTTATCAGACTGCCTGATATCTATTGGTTTTCTTTTGTTTGTTTTTGATGCATAAAATAATAAAATAAATTGAGTCTTTCTTGAACCTATTTCCTTTTTTGGTCCATTATGTAGAGAGTTAGTTCATACATATTGTGATATACATGCTGTTGGAAGTAATATTTCTAATTGATTTTACATTGCCATATGTGGAGTTTAAAATCCTATTTAGCTAGAAAGTCTGTGTTTGACCTACCTTCACATTGTGAGGGATTTATATGGCACTTCTATTCCTGAATTAAAATACAGTGTTTCAGGCTAGTCCTTTAGAAATGAATTAACTTTCTTAAAACATTGTGCCAGATGTCAAGGGCACCTGTTTAAGTAGCTGAGTGCGCACCAACAGTTGTGCTAGCAAGTGGCTCACGAAAGTGGAATCAGAGAACCTGTCATCTGTTTTTCCAAACAAATCAAAACCAATAAATAAAAATTAAATAAATACCATCCTTTGTAACTTAATAGCACAGAAACATTTCTGCTAAGAGGCTTTAAAAAGTTCAGGATCGTAGTTAGAAGTCTAGAAAACTTAAATAAAAATTGAGCAATAAGTGGACTGTTCAAAAATAGTGTTTAAGCTTATATATTTATTTAACCGTTATATTTTGGAGCACATCTCTATGCCTCTGTGCAAAAGACTGTAATGCTGTGGGAAACATAAAGATGAAAACTGTAGAGACTTCATCCTACAAGGAACATACAGTGAGGGGAAGGACATGATAGGGAGGAATGTGGACTTTGATGTCCCATCACTGTGGATGTCCCATCACAGTGCCACAGAGCTGACGGCAAAACAGCGCACCAAAGCAGGGGACTGCCTGCATCACACTGTAGTGGAATGGTCAGTACTAGAGTATCTTGCAGAAAAACAGACAAGTCAATTGGTACAACTGAAAATCCTGACAGAAGACGATTCTGGTGCTGGGAAAAATTGTCCTCTCTAGTTCCCCAGAGCAAGATTTAGAGTTGAAGGAACTGAGACCAATTGTTCTTAATCTAGCTTTCTTCTCAGTTGTTAAATGAGGCTAATGATTGCTGCTTTATAGTTTGTAATTGTGTCTGTCATAGGTACATATGTGTCTATGTATAGATATGTAAGAATATGCATAGAAATCATATAAGCTCTTAAGTGCTATCCATATATTAATATTAATTCATTCATTTATCACAGAAATATTCATTAAGTATATTTACTATGTTTGAGACATTATCCAATGTACTAGTGTATCAAGGAGAAACTACGTACCAAGTCCATGTGTTCAAGGAGGCCTTAGGCTTATAGATGGTAGAGATAAGTAAGCAGACAAATGAAAGTCAATATAACTGTGAAGATGGAATAAGAAGTACAGTGGGACACAGGAGAATGAGCAATTAACATTTTTGAGTTCAGGGAGGCAAATATTGTTGGTAAACTCGACCTTAAATTATTGGAAGGAGAACCTAAGGAAGATGAAATTTGGGAAAGGGTTATCCATGGGGAAAGACTCAGATGAATCTAAAAAGTATGTGTAAAGACTCAGAAAAACTAAAAAGCTCAGCAAATATGTCAACTGTTTCTAGCTGGCAGAGCAGGAGCAAGGTCTGCAGGGTGAGGAGTGGTGGGAGATGCCGAGCAGGTGGCAGAGGGTAGTGTGGTTCAGTGGTTAAGACCAGTGGCTCAACCACACTGCTAGGGTTTGAATTCTGATTCTGTGGCCTGCATAGCCTGGAGCAGTACCTTAGTTTCCTCATCTATGAGATGGGGGCAATAATAGTACCTACATCATAAGAACATTTGAGAACTTCATCATAATACATGTAAGCCATGAATAAAGGTGCCTGGTACATAGTAACAAGTATACAATAATAAGTCTTAGCACTCATTATTTATTTTATTTTATTTTATTTTATTTTAATTGTTGTTGTTGTACAGTTTTCTGTCTTCTACTCCCATCCCAGCCCACCACCCCAGCCTTTCCCAACTCTCATTATTATCATGATTAGTCCCAGCCTATTTCTAGGAAATGATGTACCCAATTACATAGCCATTGATCCTTGATTCTGATTTTCTCATATATTATTTTATTCATGAATTTCCAACAAAAATGTGAGGCAAACAATGAAAGAGCAAACAGCCTCTAAAGAATTAAGGAGCTCTGTCAGGTTTGGTCAGTGAGATAGAGGCAGCCCAGGATCAACCATCTTCAATGGTGTTGCCTGACTCTTGGCTGGTTGCTTCAGTCTTCCTCCCGGCAACACCATTACTCCGAGTTAAACACATGTACCTCTCAGGCATCAGGAACTACCCATTCTCAGCTTCCTCTAGTCTAGACCAGAGCTCTCTGCAGCATCCCTCCTCAATGCCTTTATAACCTTTCTATTAAAATAAAGCCAAGTGTGTCTGGGAAGCAGAGGAGAAAGAGTTGGGTGGATTGGTGTTATGTGTGTGGGGAAGCCTTGTCTTCCATCCTCCACTTTTTCCTGCCAGTGACCTAGAGGACCAGACCCTGACCATGGAGTAGAAAGACAGGCCTCTGTGAAGATGAGAGGAAAGAATTCTCCTGCCAGCTGGCCTTCTTGGTGGGCTGCTATTAGAGTGTGTATCAGAGAAGGGGTGGAAGGGTGGTAGAAAGGACAGGCTTCTTTTTATAGGTATAATGAAAAGTTTTAATCTTTTCCTAATTAATGTTCTTAGGAAAAGAAACTGTGTGTGTCCAAAGCCTGGGGCAAGAACAGGAGGCTCTGTGGTGGACTGACCTTGGCCCACCCATGCATAACTGGGATATATCTTAAGAGAAGTTAAAATCTAGACAAATTCTGCTATTTAGATTTGTTGACTCAGAAAAGCACATTAATTATTCCATGCTATGTTCTATCTCAAGAAATATTTTATCAGGACAATAACATTTCATTCAAGTCCATGGTGCTTTTTGACCACCACTGAATACTTTCTCACTATTGGGTCAAATGTCCTATTATTACAACAAAAACTGACATTTTCTGTTGACATCCCAACTTAGTATACTTATCTTGGTATTATTTGGAGCTGAACAATAAGAGATACTATAACTTTTCACATGTCCAGGACTCTGACCCAGCTGTTCGCCTCAATGGACGAAGGTGTAACAACAGAGAGACATGCTGATGGTTCCCATCACGCAGATGTGCCGAGACTCACAAACTCTTTTCAAGCATTAAACTCATTAGCATCTTCATTTTGCCATGCATTAGCCAAGGATTTTATCACCTTTTTTGTTCATTTGTAATTTCACTAAATTGGTGTTCTGCTCTTACTATCTATCCTGTTAATAGAAATTAGAAAAGATTTTTAATAGTCCTTTAACTAGTTTTAAATGTATGTCTCTGCATCCATTATTAACCTCTAGAGTACATTTCTATAAATTGATTAGTGAGGTAGGTAGATGCCACAGTGTGTGGCTTTGTACATGCCCACTGATCTGTCAGGTGGAGCCTCAGGTTCTTAAGCTGCAGGACAAGAATATTGATACCCAGCTCCTAAAGCTGTGTTGAGATGAAATTAGATAATATACATATGAAAAATATTTTATAAACTTTAACAGACAGAAGAGATTTTGGTTGTTGTTGTTATTTATTATTATTATTATTATTATTATTATTATTACTCAATATCCAAGGGAGAACAATTTGGTGCTTGATACACCTTTCTTCTTATTTATGTCTTTCTTGCAATATGAGTTATAGTAAAATTCTAAATTATAGTTGTGGGTGTTACAGTGACCAGCCAGGAGTGGGGAAGGGGATAAGGGGAAAGAAGGGGAAGGAACTGCTCTAGGAACATCTATGAATGACCCATGGACATGGATAACAGGGTGGGGATTGACTGTGGAGGGCAGGGGCAGGACAGAGGAGAGTAACAGGGAGAAAACTGGATGACTGTATTAGAACAACAATACAATATTCAAAAAATAGCATTAATTGGGAATATTTGCTTCTTACTATTATATTTGAATGGTTGCAGATACAGGCCTTTTAACTTGTTCATTTCTTTCTCATAATCAGGACACTTAAGAGATTGCATATGATGCTGTTTTAGCTAATATAAATTCTTCATAAGGTAAACAGTCAGTATTCTCAATCCTCTAAACTAATTTTAGGGGATGTAATTTTTAGACATTATTGGGTTTTTATTCCCCTTTCATTATCAAAACTCCTTAAGTGTGTAATTGTCAGATGTGTCAGAAGACTGGTATTATTCCCTGAGTATATTCACTTAAGATTAGCATTGCCCAGGTTATGATTTTGTTTTATGCATCTCTATCTTAATTTTTAATTGAGTTTGTTAGCACCACAGCTGAGACTTAGAAACCAATAGAATTAGGTTTTTGTGTATGTGTTTGATTTGTGAGTCTTCTCCTTAGAGTCAGTGAGGTATTTAGAAAACATATGGTAAAGAATAGTAATAATCTCTAGCCTTTGTGTGAAGCAGTAAGTATGAAATATTTACTAGGCACTTACCATATTTCACCATGTATAATGTGCACTTTTTAGCCTGAATTTTGGAGGGAAAAGTAAAGAAGCACATTATAAATGGGTAGTACTAATTCTGTATCTATACAAATGTTTTTAACTCTTTTATTTATGCTTATGCATTAAATGTGTAACTCTAGAAAGCAGTAATGATATTCATATGCAAAATAATACTCTGGAATATAATAATCAGTGTTGTTTCTAAATATAAATAAATAAAAATTGAATTAAAAAATTGAAACAAAAGATTTTTTTTTCTGAAAGTCTGGGCCAAAAATGTGGGTGTGCACTACACCCAAGAGCGCATTATACACAGCAAAATATGGTACTATGTGTCTAAGTACTGTGTGTGTATATATATGTATATATACACACACACACATATACATATATATACACACACAGGGTCCACCAAAAGTAAGGCCTGCTTGAGTGTGGTTGGTAAAATAATAATATGGGTGTAATAATTTGTAGTTTTTATTTGAATATTGCACCCCAAATGTCACATGGTGTGCTTGAGTGTGATATTGTTATGTTACAGAATTGCATGCTTATGATTTTATAATAAAAAAGGGGTGTGATTTTTTTGGACCCTGTACATCAGTAACTTGTGGTCTACTTCATTAAGGAATTTAGTCTAATAGGAGAGATAAGAGAACACATAACCCAAGTTCAAGGCACAAGGTAAGGATTCTCAGCACAGACCTTGGTGCTTAATGAATATTTGTATAATGAATAAATCAATGGAATGAATGAACACCTGAATGAGCAAATAAGAAAGATACTGACTAGGGAGATTATTTTTAGCAGATGCTTTAGGGAAGTTTTCAGAGTAAAAGCAAGGCATGTGCTAGAGTGGTAGAATTTGGACTTGAAGAAATTCTAGAAAAGAGAAGCAATGTGAGGCTCTGCCTAGGGTTTTCTTGTTTGTTTCCCCAATTTTTTAGAACGTAAATTTATTATAAATAAATGACTAAAAATAAGAACCTAGTTACAGTACAAAACATAAAGGAGCACCTTTAAAACCAAGATTGACTGACTACTAGAAGAAACCCAAATGCGAGTTGACTACATGTCATACATGTCACAAAATCAGAAGGCTCACTGTAAGTCTGAGTGTCCCATGCAGGGTTGTTTATGGAACTTTGCGTAGAAAGACAGTACTTGAGCAGTCTTAGGAATCCTCCATCACCTGCATTGAAGGTGAAACTTATTGAAGTTTAAGCAAAGATCTGCCTGGAGAGAAAGAAACAGCAAATAGTTCAGTGATCCTGGGGCAATGTATATTTCTTTTTCCTAATAATTTGTTATGATTTAAATATATATTTACCATGTTCCAAGTATTATACTATGTAAAAAAGAAACTTAAAATTATCATCATTTCTATTTGCAGATTAGTTAAAACTCAAAGATATGTACTTAGTAATTTTCCCAAAATTATAATTTTAGGAAATATCAAGACTAAGATTTAAAATGTCTTTTTCATCCTCAGGTCCAAGCTTTTCCTACATTAGGCAGTCCCTCTAGTACAAAGGATTTAGAGGCAGAACCTTGTGACAATAAACAAGATAACTAGAGACAAAGAGCCCATTTAAGAAGCTATTATAATAGACCAGGAAGGAGGAATATGTATCTGTGAATAAGGTATTACTAATGAAAATAGAGAGATTGGACCAAATTTCAGAAAATCTCTGAAGGTAGAGCCAGCATGCCTCGGCAGCCAATGCAGTGTATTATCTTCATATTTATAATATCAATTATGTAGTCTGCTTTTCCTGAAGTATGGTCTTTGGAAGACCAGCTCTGGGAGAAACTGCATAAAACTTAAGGTAACAGCTGTTACTGTAACAAACCCTGAGATTCTGGGACATGATACGATTGAAATATACATTTCTCTGACTTAACCATGGGTTTCTCAACCTTGGCCCTATTGACATCTTGGACCAAATAGTTCTTTGTTGTGTGGGGGCCGTTCTGTACACTGTAGAATAAGAGCAGCATTCCTGGCCTCCAGCCATTAATACCAGTACAACCCCCTCCTCAACTGTGATAACCAAAACATTGTAAACATTGGCAAATGTCTCCTGGGGGAGGCAAAAATCACTGCTCAAAAAATATATATATATTGTGGTCTCTGAGGACTTATTTCCACGCAATGATACAAAAACCTGGGCTCCTTTCATCTTGAGGGTCTGCCGTTGACCTCTCTATCAGCTGAGAGAGAAGTAAAAGATCATGCTGAAGGAATGTCCATGTCTTTTTGTTATTAAATACTTTTGAATTTTATTGTTGTTCAAGTACAGTTTTCTGCCTTTTCCCTCCATCTCTCCCCACCACCCCAGCCATCCCCACCTCCCACCCCTGTTTCCACCCCACCTTATTTTTGTCCGTGTGTCCTTTATAGTTGTTCCTGCAAACCCTTCACCCTCCCCCCACCATTATCCCCTCCCCTCTCCCCTCTGGCCACTGTCAGTTTGTTCTTAATTTCAATGTCTTTGGTTATATTTTGCTTGCCTGTTTGTTTTGTTGATTAGGTTCCAGTTAAAGGTGAGATCATATGGTATTTGTCCCTCACCACCTGGCTTATTTCACTTAGCATAATGCTTTCTAGTTCCATCCATGCTGTCGCAAAGAGTAGGAGCTCATTCTTTCTTTCTGCCTCATGGAATTTTATTGTGTAAATGTACCATAGTTTTTTGAGCCATTCATTTACTGATGGGCACTTAGGTTGCTTCCAACACTTGGCTATTGTAAATTGTGCTACTATGAACATTGGGGTGCATAGGTTCTTTTGGATTGGTGTTTCACTAGCTTCAGGAAGTTACTCACATGATTGTCCCTTAAACCCCATTGACATGACACGGGCATCTGGCCATTCCTAGATGCCAGAGCAGCCAGGATGTAGACTCCTCAGTGGGGAGCTGCTTCCCAGGTTCCATTTTCTACTATGGAAAAGAATGCACAACTTTGTTGGACAGCTAACCACCTCTGCCACAGTTTTAATTAAAAGAAATTTCCCTAGTTACATATGTTTAGAAAGTCTTTAGGTTAAAGTTTCTGAACAGTCTAGCATAAAATGATCTGTTAACTTGGCTTAACTCACCCTCCTTCAAATGTTTTTGACCATAGAATATCACCTTCCTTGCCTTTTTTTTAGGTAACATTAGTATTCTTTTGAGCTGGAAAATACCGATCCTGTTTCTTACTTTTCCTATTTCTCTTCCACTTTATTTCTGGTTTATTTCTGAGATATGAGAATCTTAACCAGAGAATAAGCAGGAAGGAGTTCATCTGTATGATCAACAGATTCAATAACCAGTTAGTTTTAGATGTTCTGCCTAGTCCTATTTACTGATTTGATATAAGCTAAAGAGAATCAGTTTTTTTTTTAAGTTTAGTATTCTCTCAATTTTATTGTATTTTTTCATTACCATTTAGTCCCCATATACCCCCCTATCCCCTGTAATCACCACACTGTAGTCCATGTCCATGAGTCCTTTTCCTTTCCTACTCAATCCCTCCAGCACCAAACCTTGCCCCCAGCACTTAGCTGTCATCCTGCTCTCCATCTATGAGTCTGTCTTTATTTTCCTTGTTAGTTCAGTTTGTTCATTAGATTCCACATATGAGTAAAATAATATAGTACTTCTCTCTCTCTCTGATTTGTCTTATTTCACTTAGCCTAATGTTCTCCAGGCCCATCCATGCTGTCACAAAGGGTAAAATTTTCTTTTTTTCTGGCCAACTGGTATTCCCTTGTGTAAATGTCCCATAGTTGTTTTATCCACTCATCTACTAATGGACACTTGGGCTGCTTTCATATCTTGGCAATTGTAAATAATGCTGCAGGAACATATAGGTGCTTATGTTCTTTCAAATTAGTGTTTTGAGTGCCTTTGGATGTAGTCCCAGAAGTGGGATCACTGAGTCAAAAGGTACAACCATTTTTAACTTTTTGATGTATCTCCAGACTGCTTTCCACAGTGGTTGTACCAATTTGCATTCCCACCAACAGTGCAAAAGGATTTCCCTTTCTCCACATCCTCACCAGCACTTGTTGTTTGTTGATTTATTGATGATAGCCATTCTGACAGGTGTGAGATTATATCTCTTGTGGTTTTAATTTGCATTTCTCTCATGATTAGTGACATTGAGCATCTTTCCATATGTCTATTGGCCTACTGGCATAAAAACAGACACACATCAATGGAACAGAATAGAGAGCCCAGAAATAAACCCACACCTTTATAGTCAATTTATATTTCACAGAGGAAGCAAACACATACAATGGGCTACAGAATGGTTACTCAATAAATGTTGCTGGGGAAATTGGACAGATACATGCAGGAAAATGAAGCTAGACCACATTCTTACACCACATACAATAATAAACTAAAAATGGATTAAATATAAATGTTAGACCTGAAAGCATAAAAATTATAGAAGAAAACATAGACAGCAAAATCTCAGACATTGCTTGTAACAATATTTTATTGGATATATCTCTCCAGGCAAGGGAGACCAAAGAAAAAAAATAAACAAATAGGACTACAGCAAACTAAAAATTACTGCACAGCTAAGGAAATCATTAACAAAATAAGACAACCCACAGAATGGGAGAACATGTTTGTTGATACATCTGACAAGGAGTTATTATCCACAATTTATTTAAAAACTTCTAAAACTTAACCCTCCCAAAACTAACAACCCATTAAAAAATGGGAAAATGACCTGAATAGACATTTCCCCAGATAATCGGGGGGTGGGGGTTGAATAATTGGACTTCTTTCTATCATTAACTTTTTCTTTTGGGGGCTGAGTGTGAGCTAACCACTCATATACATACTGTCTTCTTCAGTTATTACTGTACTTTCATGCAGAAAAACATAACTATTTATTATCATTTATTTATATAGTAGGAAACCATAACATTATCACCATATTTAAGCTTCTTAATACCTGAATCACCAATCAATAGAACATTCTCTTTGCTGCTAACAACTCGTATTACAACCCACTACAGAATCTCTCCATTGTTCACTGGCATCAACCTTGTCTCCTTCATGCTTCCCATTACGCATCCCCTGCTTCTTTTATTCTCCTGTCTGTATCTACACTTAGCTGTTCTTATTCCCTATTCTTTGTCTTCATTTTCCCTCATTTCTAAACTAGACAAGCTTTTCCTTTACATCTTTCCATTTCTTACTTACCATGATCCAACCCAGCTCCACTGCAAATATGCCTGGTTTGTCACAACCCATTAAGCAAACGAAATCTTTACATATAAAACAAACAGATTAGAGATACAGATTCCTATTACAATGTGTTAGGCACCATGTCGGTCCCCATTATCTCTGCCAATTTGTGTCGATTTTGCACTTGTAGCTAAGATTACAAATCAGCTGTCCTTAAAATAGAAAGATTACCCTGGATTTCCTGAGTGGGCCCAATGTAATTACAGGGTCCCTTAAAGTAAAAAGAGAAAGTCAGAGAAGTTTGAAGCATGAGAAGGACTGGTCCTCCATTGCCACAAGGAAAAGTATGAGAAAGTAACAAGTTTAATCAGTCAGCCTGGACTCCAAGCTTCAGAAGAGAAATGCAACTGTGGCTGATACTTTGATTTAGCAGAGCAAGACCCTGAGTAGAGAATACGGTTATACCACATTAGACCTCTGACCTAGAGAGATATGATGCAATAAATAGCATTGTTTGAAGCCACCAAATTTGTGGTAACTTGCTATGGGGGACTAGAACACTAAAAACCAGAAAAGAGGTCAGCTCTTCACTTTCCAAAAATGCAGTGTCTAGAATTCTTTTAAGAAATGAACAATTAACCCTGGCTGGTATGGTTCAGTGGATTGAGCACCAGCCTGTGATCCAAAAGGTTGCAGGTTCAGTTCCCAGTTGGGGCACATGCATGGGTTGCAGGCCAAGTCCCCGGTAGGGGGCATATGAGAGGCAACCATACATTTATGTTTCTCTTCCTCTCTTTCTTCCTCCCTTCCGCTCTCTCTAAAAATAAATAAATAAAATCTTTAAAAAAAGAAATGAACAATTATATGACATTCAACTTATTAGTTGAGGGAAAGATATTGCCAAGTACACCTTTTTTTTTTTTTTTACTATTTTACACTACAAATGAGTTGATGCTATTCATGACAATGATAGTATATCCTTTCATTTCATCCTGAATTATTCTTCTAATTACCTTCTTTCCACAGAAATTTCCTTTGTTGATATCATCAAATTTGTCATACTCACTAGTAGAATTATGAGTGTCTGGTTCTTTCTTCCTCAAAGGCACATAGAAGACTAAATGTCCTTGCCCCTTTGAAGTTAGACAGGGTCTTGTGATTCGTTCTCAACAATGGACTGTCGTTCTCACCAATGGACTGTGAGCTGAGGCAGGAAAAGGCTCCTTCATGACCTTCAGCTTTTAGGGAATAGCCTGGAGAAGTCTGAACTTGTAGAAGATTTGTGTAAAAAGCAAACATTTGTAATTATTAAGACACTGAGATTTAGGGGTTAATTTTGTTTAACAGTGTCATCTAACCTATTCTGGCTGATCCAGATAGGAATAGGAATACACTCCACCCAGTGATGATATTTTGTACTAAATTTCCGGATTATTCTGAATTATAGAAGCCAAATAAGGGTAATATACCTACAATCATGTGGGAATTTTCTAATTTAGTTTGTGTTGAAGTGAAAATTCAGATTATGAAAAGCAAAAATAAGTTTTGACGTGTTTTGGACTTGCATATTGATTAAAGCAGACACATGCTTAATTCCCCCAGCAAAGTCTCTACTGTGATTCATACTGTTTTTCCTGTGATTTCCTTTGAAGTTGCTTCATTCTTTTGAAGTTCACCTTGAAGAACTGAGCAACTCTAAGAGAGTGATTATTTCTTCACTGTGACATGACTAATAGCTTCTGCCAAAGGTGACAGTTCTTTGCAATCTTTAATTTCTCTTTCTATTCTTCTTTAAGATTTGCATTGAATTGTATCTTCTTCAAATGGATATGTTTATACCTATCCAGACTTAATCACTATTATAATATATAACTCTTTTCAATAGATTACCTACGTGCTTAAAAAAGTAGACACTCTTAAGATAGAACCAAGATGACTCTCTTTAATAGTTGAGTTGGAAAAAGTCAAAACAGTTGGTGATCTGCTCAAGAAGGGGAATGAGGAGAAGAGCTATAAATTGAATGTACTAGGTATGGTTCTCTCATGAAATTAAAATTAGCTAAGCTTTAATTTTCTTTTATTTATTTATTTATTTATTTATTTATTTATTTATTTATTTATTTATTTTAATTGTTCTTGTACAGTTTTCTGTCTTTTGCTCCCATTCCAGCCCACCGCCCCAGCCCTCCCCCCACCTCCCATTTCCACCCCCGCTAGTTTTGTCCATGTGACCTTCATACTTGTTGCTCCAAACTCCTCCCCTTTACTCCTGAAATTCCCTCCTCTCTCCCCTCTGGTGACTATCAACCCCTTCTCAATTTCAGTGTCTTTGGTTATATTGTGCCCACCCATTAGTTCTGTTGATTAGGCTCCTGTTAAAGGTGAGATCATATGATATTTGTCCTTCACTGCCTGGCTTACCTCACTTAGCATAATGCTCTCCAGCTCCATCCATGCTGTTGCAAAGGGTACAAGCTCCTTCTTTCTTTCTGCTGCATAGAATTCCATTGTGTAAATGTACCAAAGTTTCTTGATCCATTCATTTACTGATGGGCACCTAGGTTGCTTCCAACACTTGGCTATTGTAAATTGTGCTGCTATGAACATTGGAGTGCATAGATTCTTTTGGATTGGTGTTTCAGGGTTCTTAGGATATAATCCTAGCAGTGGAATTG
>PVKU01009931.1:31079-57137 GCA_004027475.1 Anoura caudifer | reverse complement strand
TTAAAAAAAAAAAAAGATGCCCGCCTACTCTCCTCAATTGTTATTGAATCCTTTAAGAAAGATCATAGACCCTACATGCATGGAATATGAGTTTCTGCAAAATAGCTATTCATGACTGTCTTCATATATCATTTACATGCAATTCTTTTATTCTACTTTTATGATTTTTTCCCATTGTAGAAGCTTTTAAAACTTTATCTATCTATGTATCTATCTATTTATTTTTGGTGTTTTTAATTGAATTCATTGTGGTTACATTGGTTAATAAAATTACATAGGTTTAAGGGGTACAATTATATAGTACATTATCTGTAGATTGTATTGTATGTTCCCTACCACAAGTCAGGTCTCCTTCCATCATCATTTATTCCCCCTTGTAGCTCCTCCTGACTCCTTCACTGCTTTCCCTCTGGTAATCAACATACTGTTATCTGTGTCTATGAGTTTGTTTTTTTTTCCTGCTTAATCCCTTCACCTTTTTCGTCCAACCCCACAACCCCTGACCTTCTGACAGCTATCTGTGTATCTATTTCTAATTTGTTAGTTTATTTTATTCATTAGATTTCACATATGAGTAAAATCATATTGAATTTATCTTTCTGTGGCTTACTTTATGTGACATAATGCTCTCCAGGTCCATGCTGTTGGAAAGGATAATATTTCTTTTTTTTTTTTTTTGAGTCTGAGTAGTATTCCACTGTGTAAATGTAGCACAGCTTTTTAATCTACTTATCCACTGATGGACACTTGGGCAACTTCCAAATCTTGGTTATTGTAAATAATGCTGCATTGAACGTAGGGATGCATGCATTCTTTAAAATTAGTGTTTCAGGTTTCTTCAGGTATACTTCCAGAAGTTGAATCACTGGGTCATAAGGCAGTTCCATTTTTAGTGTATTTTAAAAAAATCCTCATCTGAGGACATTGTTTCATTTCAGAGAGAGAGAGGGAGAGGGAGGGAGAGAGACTGTTGCTTTCCACACACATCCCTGACTAGGGATTAAACCTGGAACCTAGGCATGGGCCCTGATTAAGGTTCAAACCCACAACGTTTCAGTGCTCATTCTGCTGCAACTAACTGAGCCACACTGGTCAGTAAATGAATGGATCAAAAAACTATGGTACATTCTTGATTTTTTGAGGTACCTCCACACTGCTTTCCACTGTGGCTGTACCAATTTGCATTCCTAGCAACAGTGCATGATGGTTTCCTTTTGATTTCTTGATGATAGCCATTCTGATAGTTATTTGGTGATATCTCATTGTGGTTTTAATTTGCATTTCTCTGAAGAACAGTGATGTCGAACATCTTTTTATATGTCTGTTGGCCATCTGTATGTCCTCTTTGGAAAGGTGCTTATTCAGATCCTTTGCCCATTTTTTAAATTAAATTGTTTTTTTATGTGTGTTGAGTTTTATAAGTTCTTTTAAAACTCTAAATATTTACCCATTATCAAATGTATCATTGGCAAATATGTCCTCCTATTCAATGGATTGTCTTTTCAATTTGTTGGTGGTTTCCTTTAGTGTGCAAAAACTTTTTAGTTTGATGTAGTTTCATTTGTTAATGTCTGAGATTTTACTGTTACTGTTTAGGATTTTTATGGTTTCAGTGCTAACATTTAAGTCTTTACTCCATTTTGAGTCTATTCTCATGAATGATGTAAGAAGGTGATCTTGTTTCATTTTTTTGCATGCTATCTGTCTAAGTTCCCCAACACCTTTTATTGAATAAACTGTCTATACTCCATGGTATGTTGTAGCTTCCTTTGTCAAATATTAGTTGACCCTATGAATGTGGGTTTATTTGGGGGTTCTTTATTCTGTTCCATTAATCTATATGTCTAGATTTTATGCCAATACCATGCTGTTTTGATTACTATGGTTTTGTAGTATAGTTTGCTATTAGATAGCATGATTCCTTTAACTTTGTTTTTCCTTCTCAAGATTGCTGTTGGTACTTGGGGTCCATATAAAATTTTGGAATATTTGCTCTAGTTTTGTGAATACCTTAAGTATTCACAATCAAAATACTTTAGTATTACTCAATACTTTGTGTTGAATGTGTACATTGTTTTTGGTAGTATGGACATTTTAATGATGTTAATTTTTTCTATTCATGAACCCAGTATATGCTTCCATTTTTTTTGTCTTTTTCTTCAGTTTCTTTCTTTAGTGTATTGTAATGTACAGATCTTTTACCTCCTAAGGTTGGGTATGTTGAGTATGTTGTTAGCTCTGGGTTTGTTTTCCTGTTGAGTATGTTGTTAGCTCTGGGTTTGTTATGTATGGCCTTTATTATGTTGAGGTATGTTCCCTGTATTCCCACTTTGCAGAAAGTTTTTTTCCATAAATGAGTGCTTGATTTTTTCAAAGCTTTTTGTATCTATTGATATGATTATATGATTTTTGTTTTTCACTTTGTTTATGTGGTATATCACATTAATTGATTTGCAGATATTGTACCAATGTTGCATCCCAGGAATGAATCCCACTTGATCATGACCTATGATTTTTTTAATGTATTGCTGAATTTTGTTTGCTAATTTAATGTATTGCTGAATTTGGTTTGCTGTTGGGGATTTTTGTATATGTGTTCATCAGGCATTTTGGCCTCTAATTTTTTTTGTAATGTTTTTATATTTGGATTTAGGATAATGCTAACTTTGTAAAATGGGCTTTCCTTTTCTTGAATTTTTTTGTAATAGTTTCAGAAGAATGGGTGTTAGTTCTTTGAATATTTGGTAAAATTAACCTGTAAAGCCATCTGGTCCAGAACTTTTGTTTGCTGGCATTTTTTTTTATTACTGCTTTGTCTTCATTAGTTTTAATCTCTTCAGAATTTGTTTCTTCTTGATCCAGTTTTGGAAAATTGTATTTTTTCAGGAATTTATCTACCTCTTTCAAATCTTCTAATTTGTTAGTGTATAGTTATTTATTTTTTATTTTTTAGCAGCAAAACAGCACCAGAATGTTACTGGATCTCAATTCAGCAACCTTGGTACTTCCTTTTGGCAAAGAAAGAATTAAGAGCCATAAAACTGAAATTAAAAGAAAGTTTATTTAGAAAGTCACAGAGGTAGAAAAGGTGTGCCAGCTAGGGTATGTGGGCTCAGGTGATGAATTACAGAGGCAAAAGGAGGGGACTTGGAGCTTAGGAAAAAGAAAGGCAGAGGGAATGCACGTGGGAGAAGGAGAGGGGGAAAGGTGTGGGTGTGCTTCAGAGAGAGAGAGTGCCTGGGAAAAGGAGGCAGTGGGAAAGACATGGGCATGCTCAAAGAGAGAATGTGCACAGTGTCCTCCGCCCTAAGGGATTTTATCCCCTCTCTAATAGTGGGCATCTTAAGGGAGTTCCTAGGGGAGGATCTCAATATAATATTCATCAACTTTTCCCAGTGTATCCTTTCAGGGTTGTGGGCTTTACTGATTGGGTGGTGCTAGGGGAGGAGTTCATTAGTCATTGCATCTGGCTCTGATGTTAGCCATTGTACCCTTTTGTCTGCTTTTGCTGCTTCTCTGAGCCTGGAGCTGAAAAACAGTTGGGGCCTAAATGTCATCTCTAGTTTGACTAAAAACTCTATCTCTGTGATCAACAGACCCCAGGCTTTGTTATTAAATTTATATGATGTAGGCCAGAACCTTATTGTCCTGAGGGTTTAATGCTTAATGGAATAGTCATGCAAGGTCTTGCATAGAAGTACTATGATGCTATTCTCTGGCCTCCTTGTTTCTCCTCTTTCATGCAGTAGAGGTATTCTACTGCATGACTAGCAACATGCTAGGGGAAGAAAAGTCAAGGTAGAGTTTAAACAACAGGACCAGCGACATGAAACTTCAGGGGGTCTAAACCACATGATCAGTGATATGCTAGGAAAGGTGACCCTGTGGATGAGGTCACACCCTACAATTGTTTATTGCTTTCTGGTCTGGTGACCGTTTGTACTTGGCTTATCATTCCTTTCTGTTCATATCTTTCTAACTGCCTACTGCAGTTTTTGTTGATAAGATCATTTCTCTCTGATCACCTTAGTGATCTCACAGAATTTCATGTGTTCCTTCAGCTATAATGTTGCTCCCATGATCAATATAAAATGTCCAAGAGACCAATCCAGAGAATGAGACTATAACTGCAACTATCTCCTTCCCTAAAAAGACTACTACAACTGATGTTATCTTTCACTATATATTTATCTCAATTACTGCAAGGACTCCTAGTCTTCAAGGCCATCTGTTATCATTTGGACAATTAATCCCAACGGCTCTATTCATTTCTTCCTTTGACCCAGTCATTTCTTCTCTTATCGATCTTGGTGGCTCTGAAGTTTATTTAGAGAACTCAAGCAACAGCCTGGACTCTTATTAACCTTCCATAACTTTTAATGATCTTTTCCTGTGTTACTTGGATCCCACTCAGGTATTTCTCAAACTTTAACATGCACATGAATCATTTAGAGATCTTGTTAAGATGTACCATCTGATTCCAGATGATGCTGATGCTGCACTATAAGTAATAAAGTTCTAGACTTCATTATTACCAATGACAGTACCATCTTTTTTGTGTTCAACTGACAAATCTCCATATTGATTAGATAACACTCTATGTATCCATGCCTGCACCCAAGGAATGAATATTGGTAGAAGAAAACATAACTATAGCCTAACTCTGAATGTATGGCTGCCTCTCTCAAATTTTTCTCTCTTCTTTACCCAGAAATCCTGCCACACATATTTACAAATTACCTCTGAGATAACTATTTCACATCTTCTATCTCCTCAAATCTTTCTCCTCTCACCTCATCTTTTGTCAAAGATTTTGCTTCTTATTTCACTCAAAATTGATGGAATCAGAAGAGAACAACTACATCTTTTCTTTGCCGTATCTTTCAAACTCCTCCATGTGCATCCATATGTGGTTCATTTCATCCCATTTTATCACAACCTATGGCTTGTTCCTTTCTACATTTTTCCTATTCAACGGCATTGCTCCTGCACTTTATTTTGTCTATCACTTAGATTATCTGTCAGTGGACAAACATGTGATTATATCTTTTGCCTTAAAAAAAGCCCAGAAACTTTCCTTGGATTCTCAGGGCATGTCTTTTTCCATCTTTTATCTCTTTTCTCTATGTTCAAATATTACAAAACTCCTCAAGAGAGTTTTATGTAGTGTCATCTAGAAAGAAGAATCTACCATTTGTACTGCAGTGCCATTTGTGCCTCATAGGCAGAGATTTTATAGCACTCTGAAACCTTAGGAGTTTGGGTGCTTGGAACAGCTAGAGGGAAGTTAGCTTTCTGAGCAGTTCATTAATAAGAATACTCTTTTTGTACATTTTTTTCTCTTTTTTAAAGATTTTATTTATTTATTTTTAGAGAGAAAGGAAAGGAGGGAGAAAGAAAGGGAGAAGGACATCAATTGGTTGCTTCTTGCATGTCCTTAACTAGGGACCTGGCCTGCAACCCAGGCATGTGCCCTGGTAGGGAATCGAACTGACAATCTTTTGGTTCACAGCCTGGCATTCAATCTGCTGAGCCACACAGCCAGAGCTGTACTTTTCCTTGAGCCTTTCAAATGGAATTATTCCAATGGCCTGATAATTCACATGGTGATTCTTTTAACTTTTATTTTTTCTGGAGTAGCTTCTTATTCAAGAAATTCAAGAAAATTATTCAGACGATTAGATAAAATCATGTCTCCCTTTCTTCATTTGGCCTCTTTCAACCAAAGAGTGGAGCAGGAAGCTGTGCTATGTTATTTCTGGTAAGGACTTTATTCTGTATATTTAACTTGGCACAAGCAGAGAGTACTCAGACAGGTGGTAAATTCCAAATTTGAAGAGATACAGCACTTTGCTATCATTCCTTAGAAAATGTCAAAATGCTGTTAAATCATAGCATATTAAGTAATGTTGGGAACTATTTAAAAACCTATGTTAAGCAACTTTCAATAAGTCAAGATGTAAATGATATACATGTCTGTTTTTCTTTTTTAGTGATTTTTTTTTACTACAGTCACACTAAAGCATTTATTGCCAAAGGTTTTTTTGCACTATAACCTGAATTCTAAATCTAACCTTAACTCTAACTCAAAACCTAACCCTTACCTTAAATATAAATCTTACCTTAGCTTTTAATCAACTCTTCTATTAATCCTAAACTTAATTTAAACACACACCCTAAATTCAATGGTAACTCTAACCCTAACGCAAACCCTAACAACAGCTCTAGTCAAAACCTAACCCTAACCCTAAATGAATATTATCCTAGCCCTTAACCAAATGCTAAACATAAACCTAATTCTAATTTTAAAACAAACCCTAAACTTGAAGTTAACTCTAACACTAACCCTGAACTTAACTATAAACTCAACTCTAACCCTAAATCTAAAGCATCCTTAAATCTACCTCTTTACCTAAACTTAACACTAATTTAAACCCAAACAATAAACTCAAACCTAACTCTCACCCTAACCCTATCCCACCTAACCCTAATTATAAACTCAACCCTAATCGCAACTCTAACCCTAATTCTAACTCACATCATAACTATTACACAAAACCTAACTCAAAATTGAAACCCAGCACTAACCCTAAACCTAACCCTTACAATAAACCCAGACCTAACCCTAATTTAAAACTACATCCTAACCTCAAAGCTAACTCAAATCCTAATGCTAACCCTAATCATCAACTCAATGGTAACCTCAACTGTAGGGAACTGCCATGCCTGGTTTCAGAAGCTGTAACCTCTCCATGGCTAAGGCTGAGTGAGTGACCTTTGAACCATAAGCCACTAAGGAGACAAAGCTTATCTCTCTGGCATGGGTGCTGCCTCTTCTCCTTTTACTTCACCCTGCCTGGCCCCCAATGCTTGATCGGTTAGCCAATGGTGGGTAAGATTCCTCAAGGGAGGAACAACCTAAGACAGGCATGATCATGGGGATCCCCCAGGGAAGGACTTGGGGGGCTATAGCAAAAGGGGGTGATGGACCCTCACCCCTCAACTTTGACATAGCCTGTGTCCTCATTCTGTCCGCAAGAAGTCTCCTAATCTCTTGGTCGCTTTACTTTCCCTGCCCGACTTAAGCCTGAAACAATGACAGAGGGTGGTACAGCTCTGTGCTGCAAAGGGTGGGTTCCCAGGGTGATCAGGCCTAAGAAAGAGTATGAAAAATCCTGTGAAACCTGCTTTACTAAGAATGCTCTCAATTAAATGATAAGGGTCCGAGCAGAAAATGAGTTTGTTTCCCAAAGTTTTGTAGCCCTTTAGCTAACAGACTCTGACTCAGAATAAGCCCTTGTAGTTCTTCGTATGCTATGTATTGTTTGATCCTTACTGCCTGACAATGATTAATGAACTTTACCTGTATTCCTGTGCTAATTGAACCCAATAAAAGCCTGTCAAGGCAAAGATCGGCGCCCTCTCCTCTTGATAGAGTGGCCAGGCCGCTCAAGGCACTCTCTCCTTGAGAGAGTAGCCATGCTGTCCCTTTTCCTCCACAGGACTCTGTAGTCTGTGTGAATTTGTCTCATATCTCATTCATAATGCCGTGGATACTGAGAGCTGGTGTCCGTGTCACTCAACCTAAACCCTAACTCTCATCTTAACCCTCACTTCACTTTAACTCAAAATATTACCCTAACCTTAACCCTAACCCTAAACTGAACTGTAACCCTCACCCTTACCCTCACTCTTCTTCAACCTTAGCTCTAATAAACCCAAACTTAAGTTTGAAAGTACAGTTTAAAGATGCATATGATGATGTTGTATATTTAACTTGATGCATTGGTTAGCAACAGTAATAATATCTTGCTGGGTTCCATTGAACATGTACTATGCAACTGATATAAACTATACATGTATAAGTATACATATACATATACACACATTTTTCTCATTTTATTTTGATGAAAGGACACCTGGAATGATTGAGCAACTTTCTTATGACCATGGCTAGAAAGTCAGAGAACCTGAATGGGAATGATGGTTTCAAAATTTCAAAACATGTTTCCTTTCTCTGTGTATCCAAACTAGTAATTTTTTTTGTCCTTGATTCATTGTGGATACCTGTCTTTTAATTTCCTAGGTAGATGGTAGAATTCTTCTAATCTGTTTCCATTGTTTCTTTGACAAATGATCTATTTTTTGTTATGGTTCTAGATGGCACCAAACCCAACAAGTGACTTTGTTGTAGAAAAATATTTGAATTCTGAGCTTCAGGGAAATTACAGGTTTCCCTGTACCATGTTTTCAATTCATGCTTTTGCAGGGATCTTGATAAAATAAATAAACAACAATTTCTTGAACTCCCAGTGCAGTTTTAGCTCCTGAAAGCTTCTAGTTGTGGAAGAACTGGGCCCTTGATTTCTAGAAACTCAGAGACAATACAGCAGGCACAGCTGGAAGAGTTTGAGCTTTGGGGTCAGACAGACCTGGAATCACAACCTTACCACTTATTGGCTGTGAAATCTTGGACAAGTCTTTTACTATTCCTAAAGTTAGCTGCTTCCTATCCAATAAGGTAATAATGATAGTTATTTTTATGTTTAATGAAGGAATTAAATGAGATAGTATGTGCTAAGTGTTTTGCATAATACCCAAGTCTAGTAAATAAGAGATGGCTTGTATTATTATTTCTGTAGTTAAACTAATAATTATAATTTTGTATAATAGTTACAGGAAAATATGAACTAGTCTTTATGACTCTTTATGAAAGCCATCATGGCAGCTTAGGGGAGGAATAAATAAAGATATTACAAGCTATGGTACTTTTCTGTTTAAAAATCTGTTCTCAAATCTTTTTCAGAAATTGTAGTATTGAGCCATTGCCCAAATATAGTATTACTTAAAGGAATACAGTTTGAGGAAAATTAACCAGGGGTATCCAACCCACATCCCAGGGGCCACAAATGGCCCAGGATGGCTATGAATGTAGTCCAACACAAAATCTTAAATTTACTTAAAACTTTTTTTTTGTTCATCAGTTTTCATTAGTGTTTGTGTATTTAATGTGTGTCCCAAGATAACTCTTCTTCTTCTAGTGTGGTCCAGATACGCCAAAAGGTTGGACACCCCTGGTCCAGTTTACTGACATGTTTAGTTAATTGAAATTTAGTATAAATTCACACTTAGCCAAATGAAATATGACAGAAATGATTTTCAGAAGTAACTTCTAAGAAGAAATAAGATGGGAACCTATGTTCAGAAAAGACACATACCCACCCTTTTGATAGACAAAAATTATGGAGATTTCTTTGTTAGTTTTAAAAAGTGAGAGAAATATAGAACATCTTTAACCATCTGTTCATATATTCTTAAGATTAAAATGAACTTTGATAATGTTAATCCAGCAAAAATAATACCTGGATATTTATTGGGAACAAAAGTGTGGGTGATAACAAATGCATTAGAGGTTTTTTTAGGGGGGTGTAAATTAAGGCCTAAAGTGTCTGAATCTCTCCTGCCCCTTCTTTTTTGATGGAGGTAGATTTTATATATTTTAAAAGATTTTATTTTTATTTATTTTTAGAGAGAAGAGAAGGGAGGGAGAACGAGGGGGAGAGAAATATCAGTGGTGGTTGCCTCTCTCATGGCCCCCAATGGGGACCTGGCTCCCAAACTAGGCATGTGCCCTGACTGTGCTGATGACACTTTGGTTCACAGCCCGTGCTCAACTGAGCTATACCAGTCAGGGCCTGTATTTTTAAAATTAAAAAAAAAATTGTTGTTCAAGTACAGTTGTCTCTATTTTCACCCCACCATGGTCCCCTGCCCCACCCATCCCCACCTCCCACCTTGAACCTACCTTCTTTGGCTTTGTTCATATATCCTTTATACATGTTCCTTGATGGACCTTAGCCTAATTTCCCCCATTATTCCTCTCCCTCTTCCGTTCTGGTTACTGTCAGTTTGTCCTTTATTTCAGTGTTTCTGGTTATATTTTGCTTGTTTGTTTCTTTTGTTGATTAGGTTCCACTTATATGTGAAATCATATGGTGTTAATCTTTCACCACCTGGCTTATTTCACTTAGCATAATGCTCTCCAGTTCCATCCATGCTGTTGTGAAGGGTAGGGGCTCCTTCTTTCTTTCTACTGCATAGTATTTCACTGCATAAATGTCCCATAGTTTTTTTATCCACTTCTTTAGTGGTGGGCATTTAGGTTGCTTCCAGCACTTGGCTATTGTAAATTGTTCTGCTATACCACAGAAATACAAAGGATTGTAAGAAATTACTATGAACAACTATATGCCAAGAAATTTGAAGTCTAGGTGAAATGGACAAATTTCTAGAAAAATATAAATCCCAAAACTGAATGAAGGAAGAAGAAGCAGAAAGCCTGAACGGACCCATAACAGCAAGTGAAATCAAAGCAATAAAAAAAAAAAAAAAAAAAAAAAAAAAAAAAAAAAAAAAAAAAAAAAAAAAAAAAAAAAAAAAAAAAAAAAAAAAAAAAAAAAAAAAAAAAAAAAAAAAAAAAAAAAAAAAAAAAAAAAAAAAAAAAAAAAAAAAAAAAAAAAAAAAAAAAAAAAAAAAAAAAAAAACTGCCAGCACACAAAAGCACTGGACTGGATGGTTTCATAGGAGAATTTTACATAGCATTTAAGGAGGAGCTCACCCCTATCCTTCTCATATTATTCAAAAAAAAAAAAATCCAAGAACAGGGAAGACTCCCAAACTCTTTTTATGAAGCCAGTATCATCCTAATTATGCATTTGTTTTAAAGCTTATGTGTGCCTTGATCCTTATAAATTTGGGATTCTTGTTAAAATAAAAACAAAACTATTTGAAGATACAGATTAGTTTGAAGCAATTGTCTAGGACTTTGCATACTCCTAAGAATGTAGGTAATTTGGCAGTCAAAAAGATGAAATGGCAGAAATGCCACCTACTGACATAATAGCTGCCATCCTCTGGGCTTCTCCTTAGAAAAAGTTCAGCTTTCTTTGATTTTAATTAAATTCCTTAAATTTAAAATAAATTAGGCAGTGTGATTTTTTAAGGAGAACACATTGCACAAAGAATAAACCTACTTATGACTTTTTAGAAACTATTGTGAAATTTAAAATATTAGAATTGCCTCCAATTAACAAATTGGCCATTTTAATGCATTTCACTAAGAGGTAAAATAGAAGGAGACATTAGGAAAGGCAAGTTATCTTAGGGAAATAGAATTTTATCAGCTTCTTTTGCATTCTCAATTTTCTCACTATGTAGGCAGAATTCATGGAATGTTATGTTGTTTATGTATCAAATTTGGGTAAAGTTTCCACAAGAATCAAATGTCATTATGAATGTTCTATTAAATAATAATACTCAATAACATGTTAATATCCATTAAAATCATCATCATAGTTAATATTTATTGATGCTTATTATGTGTTGTTATTAAATATTTAAAATATATTCATTCAATCCTCACACCAACACTGTGAAATAGGTATAGCTATTATTCTTACTTTCAGATGAAGAAATGGAGGCATGGAGAGGTAGGTTACTTGGCCAATGTCTCATTTTAGTGGTTTACCTGGGATTCCATCTGAGGCAGGGGGACTATACTATATAAGCAGATGATGCAATGCTACTTACTTAAACTGGTATGTTTAGTTTCACTTTCTAACTTTATCCAACTTTTGAGAAATGATTATGTGACATTATTTTCTTCATAATCTTCCCAGTAGGCTTTGCCAAGAGCAATTGAAGAAGTATAAGCAATACTGTTGTTTACTCAGTACAGCAATCCTTAATTAAAGCAAATTTTCCTTCAGGAAATCAGATTGTACATCTTTTGAATAAATTTTTTGATTGTATATGCTAAAATTATATTAGAATCATAATTAAGTTATAGTGGAATCAGCTATCTCTTGCTCTGTCTATGTAATGAGAAAAATAGTGTCCTTGAACAATATAAGGAGCTTAGTATGATATTAGGTATTGTGAGGCTCATATTTCTGGTTTTCAGACTATATTTCTTTGAAGTTGGTGGGCTGGAGCAAGAGTTGGGGTGTGAAGGAGTATTTGAGGCATGGGAAGGTATATTCAGGAGAATGGGGTTGGGGACAGCCTTGGGAGAAACTCAATAGGCAGATCTCCGAGTTTTCTAACCCCATTTTAACTAGAACAGCTCTACTTTTTTTAAAACATGGGTTCCACCATGTAAAAATGATAATTTGTCCTAGATAATTGACTTGTACTAAAGGATTCTACTGGACAAGAAGGTGGGTTTTGTGTATGTTTGTGCTTTTGGCAAAAGAGAGACTGATTTTGCTAAATTTTGATGCTCTTAGAACTGTGACCCTGAACCAAAAAAAGAGTTCTAATTTTGCTGAGCTGGAGGCCTTGGCAAGAGGAGTTTGTGTGGGGCCTGACAGAGCCTCTCTGTGGAGGAGCACACACATTACTTTACAGCTAAGAGTTTGCCTGGTCACTCTGTATGGAGGTCAAGGCTCTTTGGCTCAGATCAATCACATAGGATTGGATCTGGAAACAGTAGGATTTGGATGTATTTACATATCCAGTTCTGTTCTTAGGGGTGTGCAGTGCAAATGTTGTTGAAATTCTGAATAGGTTTGCTTAGTACTTATGCAATACCCTGATTGTCCCCTGTTCAGGTACAGGTTAACTGAGGGGGGGGGGGGGGCAAAGAAACAGTTATGATATGGTACAAATTATTATTATACTATAATTCAGTATTCGGCAAAAAAATTATAATGAAAGAAAATCTGTAAGACATGTTCTGAAGATAACTTGTATTGGTGACTTGAGCAAATCAGGCCACTTATAAATGTGGCTGTGTAGCATGTTCTTTTCCTTTTCAAAAGTTTTGCTTCTGGAATTTAGGAAAAGGAATTCTGGTATAGGGAGTCTGCTCAGACAGGAGAAGGTAAGTGTGCAGGCTGACTGGGGCTAGTGAAATAGGAATATTTTAAAAAAATCATTTAATGTAATTTTAACCTTCAAATGATTATTTCATGGCTTCCCTATCCTCTGTACCCCCCAGAATGTAAGGAGGTATGAAATGCTGTACTTTAAGTGGTCCAGGGAGAAGGGGTTGCTAGCATTTCCTAGAAGCTTGTTAGAAATAACAGATTCTAGTTTATTCTACTGAACCAGAATCTGCATTTTAACAAGATCCCTAGGATTCATTGTTATGTTAGATTTTTAGAAGCCCAGCTCTAAAGTACTTGTGAAATCCTTTTGGTCATTGCATTATGAGTCCACTAGATGTCTCTCTTGGAACCTGGTAATGAAATGGCATTTTTCATTGGGGACTTGGAAGAATCTGTGAACATGATCACGTTCTTAGGTGATTTCCTCCCTATCCTTAGAGTTACTGATGTACGTGTTGATTATTTAAGGTAAAACTGCTTTTCTCTTTAGAAGAGAGATTCCTGGGAAAGAGTTTCGTTTTGTTAAATCAGCACTCTTGCCTTCCTACATTTCCCTTCTTCCATCCCCCTGTTGCTTGGGTTGTTCTGCTATTATATAACTTGAGCACAGAACTTTTTACAGTTGCTCTGAGTGACTGGCTTACTGAGAGAACAGCATCCTGCTCAGCATAGTGACACAGAATAAATATACAAGTTCGATATCTGTAGAAATGATTGAGAGGAGATAGGAAACAACACTGTATCCTGAAATTAGCATCAACCTCTGTGTGGTTGTTGGAGGAAGTGCTGACCTTTCTAAATTCTTGGGATGTCTGAATGGTGATTTTACAAAGGAGAGCCAGGCTGTTTCTGCTTAGAAAAAATGTCTCAAGTGTAATCTTATAGGGCATTAGTTTCAACCATGGAGATGAATATAAGGGCATTTTATAGATAAAGTAAACTCCAAAGGGAGATGATGTACTTTCAGAGATATATGAAGCCCTCTAGCATAAGTCTTGTTAACAACTGGTTAGGGCTGCATATTAGGAAAGAGGGGTGAAAAGGTCAAGTAAGGAGTATGCTTTAGAATATCCAATTTTTACAGGTAAAAAAAAGTCCAATATTTTCCAAATGCCCAGCTTGAGAATAGTTCTTGAAATAAATCAACATTTTACAAAAACTCTCCTCCTTCTCAATCTAATGTGTGTGTGTGTTTTTTTAATTTGTTTCAGTTAACAAAGGTAGCAAATAAGTCATAAAAGTTGCTGGTCTCTGTATGCTTGGGTGTGCTTTGTGAATGTGTGTATTTCCTCTTCTTGGTGTGTGGGGGAGTGTTTAATTTAAAATATCACTAAATGAATGGAAAATGTTTAATTTGATTGATTTTAGTCAAGCTAATATTCCTATTGATATGAAAACAATATGGTTTTAGCTTGAATATAATTTTCTTTTTTTCAAAATAATTAAGGTGGCTATTGTATTTACATCTAAGCTGTAGAGACCTGTTTGTAACATCATTTGTTATGATGCAATCCTGATGACTAGGAGCAGAATGAATTTTAAAACATTTTACTGAAAATAAATTTTATTTTTAAAAAGCAGTATCAAAGTTATGGAAAATAAGTCTAAAATTCTCATTTCCATTCCTAGTCAGTCTAAGTTTCTGCTTCTGCTGTGATAGGATTTTGTGTCACCATCCCCTTTATTGATGAATTTCCCTTCTTCCTTTCTTAACTATTGCTGTCAGACTTTAGATGCTTCCTGATATAGCAGCATACTACTTTTTTAAAATATATTTTATTGATTGTGTTATTACAGTTGTCCCATTTCCCCCCTTCATTCCCCTCCACCATGCACACCCCCTCCCACCCACATTCCCCCCCTTTAGTTCATGTCCATGTGTCATAAGTTCTTTAGCTTCTACATTTCCCACACTATTCTTGCCCTCCCCCTGTCTATTTTCTACCCACCGTCTATGCTACTTATTCTCTGTACCTTCCCCCCTCTTTCCTCCTCTCACTCCCCTGTTGCTAACCCTCCATTTGATTTCCATTTCTGTGGTTCTGTTCCTGTTTTAGCTGTTTACATAGTTTGCTTTTGTTTTAGGTGTGGTTGTTAGTAACTCTAAGTTTGCTGTCTTCTTATTGTTCATATTTTTTATCTTTCTTAGATAAGTCCCTTTAACATTTCATATAATAAGGGCTTGGTGATGATGAACTCCTTTAATTTGACCTTATCTGAGAAGCTCTTTATCTGCCCTTCCATCTAAATGAAAGTTTCTCTGGATAGAGCAATCTTGGATGTAGGTCCTTGCCTTTCAAGACTTCAAATACTTCTTTCCAGCCCCTTCTTGCCTGTAAGGTCTCTTTTGGGAAATCAGCTGACAGTCTGATGGAAACTCCTTTGTAGGTTATTGTCTCCTTATCTCTTGCTGCTTCTAGGATTCTCTCCTTCATTTTAATCTTGGGTAATGTAATTATGATGTGCCTTGGTATGTTCCTCCTTGGGTCCACCTTCTTTGGGACTCTCTGAGCTTCCTGGACTTCCTGGAAGTCTATTTCCTTTGCCAGATTGGGAAAGTTCTCCTTTATTATTTGTTTAAATAAGTTTTCCACTTGTTGCTCTTCCTCTTCCCCTTCTGGTACCCCTATGATTTGGATGTTGGGACATTTAAAGATGCCCTGGAGGATCCTAAGCCTCTGCTCATTTTTTTTTGAATTCTTATTTCTTCCTTCTTTTCTGTTTGGTTGTTTCTTTCTTCCTTCTGGTCCACTCCATTGATTTGAGTCCCAGTTTTCTTCCCATCACTATTGGTTCCCTGTGCATTTTCCTTCATTTCACTTAGTGTAGCCTTCATTTGTTCATCTAATTTGTGACCAAAATCAACCAATTCTGTGAGCATCGTGATTACCCGTGCTTTGAACTGTGCATCTAATAGGTTGGCTATATCTTGGTCGCTTAAAAATATTGGCTGTGGTGTTTTGATTTGTTCTTTTGTTTGAGCCTTTTTTTTTTTTTTTTTTGGTCTGGCCACACCTGTTACATATGAGGGGCGGAGCCTAGGTGTTCACCAGGGTAGGGCAACCCAGTTGCAGAGTTGTGATGCTGTATGTGGGTGCAGGGTCAGAGAGGGAACAGTGGCTGGCGCTTGCTCTGCTCTCTCTCGAATTTCAGTCCCTCTATGAGGCTGGGAGTCTGTCCTGGCACCTCAACCCCCACAAGTGTTTTCAATTGGTGCTTTTAGGCTTTATTTCCTGGCACTGGGGCCCTGGGTTGCGCAGTCTGTCTTGCTGCCTGTTTTTGCTTGGTTTATCTGCACCTGAATGTGTGACTGTGGTCAACCACCTTGTGCGCCTAGCTGGGTCTGCTCATTGCCTCCCTGCGCCTGGTAACCTCCGCCTGTGTGCCTGGGGTATGCCAACCGCTGCCTGTGCATCTGGGACCAGTAGCCGCTGCTTTTTACTGCGGAGATCCTTCCCCCTCGGCCACTGACTCCGCCCCTGTTACCGGTCTGAGTGAATTGTTGTCAGACTTCCGTACAATTCAATTTTCTATCTGTTCTGATGTTTTTTTGGTTCCAAATTTTTGTTGTCCTTAATTTTGGTTGTGAGAGGAGGCATAGTGTGTCCACCTACCAGACAGCCTACATATTGCCCGGAAGCCAGCAGCATACTTCTTAGATGGATTATTTCAAGGCATGGGCTTTGGAGTCAGACCTTGGGCAAATTGCTTCATTCCACTGAGCCTGTTTTTTTTTTTTTTTTTTTCACTTGTAAAGCAGAGATAGTCTACTTACCTCATTGGTGCTACTGATGACTTAGCAGTATTGTTGTGAACCCTGAGGAAAAAATTGATACCTCCCAAGAAGAACTCCTGGTGGCTCCCTGAGTTCAGATGAAAAAAGCAGAAGCTTAGCAGCCATTTCTGTACAGGGGCTTCTCATGCAAACTGTATTTCACAGAGAGGCCTGCACTAAACTACTTTCTTCCTGCACTGAACTGCCTCTGCACTGTGTTTCTGCCCATCTGAGCCAGTCCTTATAAAGGAGTTCCTGGCATTCTATTCCAACCAGGGGAACTGAGACTTTCCCCACCCAGTCAGAGCTGTGCAGCTCTGACCAATCAGAGCAGCTCTTTCTGACTAATCAGGACAGTGCCTTCTGGGCCAATCAAAATGTAGGAGTGTGGAGCCTTATTTGCATGAGAATGGACCAATCAGGGATTAGAGGTGGGGTCTTCCATCCACAAGCCAGCTCCCCTCTGGTTTGGAGAGAGCACTTTTCTATGGAAGACCTGTGTCTCTGGCTAAACTGAAACACTGCAGATGTCTTTCCAGAGCAGAGTGAAGCATACCAGTGCAGCACAAAGTAGACCATCTGCAGAGGGGCCTCCATCCCCATCCTAGGGCTGCATCACCTCAGAGCTGTTCTACAGCTGTCATTTTCACAGCCATGCTGTAGTTCTGTAGCCAGTGCTGTTTTCACAGCTGCACTGTAGCACTATTGAGCTGTTTGCACTAAATAGTTTCCTTCTTCACCACACCCCAAATTGAGGATTCTTGTTTGCATTTGAGTTCATGTCAATGACCATTGGTTGACACAGTGAATATAAATTATGCAGCATAGAGTCAGGTACATATAGTATATGTTCAGTAGGTGGTACTTGTTATCACCATTATTGCACCTGTCCCATGCATTTTGGAATGCACTTCTCAGTTGTTGCTCTTCTCAGTTGTTATAAATCAGTCCACTAACAGATGGAGGGGCCCTTGCACCTATACTTCTTCTCTGTCAGAGGACAGCTCCAAGTCCAGGAGGCATGTTCCTTTCTTGCTGCCTGGAAAATGTGTATGATGAGGTCAGTTGATGGAGAGCAGACCAGTAGAATAGAAGAGTTGCAAAGAGGATGTTAATCCTAAGACTGCAACAAGGAGGGAAGTTTACCTTGCACTGATACTGGAATTCTCAATGAAAGCTTCCCTCACTGTTATAAAATGGTGATCAGGTTCAATAGAATTGTTCACTCTGTTAGTATTGTCAGGACAGATATATCACAGGCTGGCTCATGATCCTATTTGCCAATTTCAACATTATTTGTAAACAGAAACAAATTAAGAGATTTAAACTGCCAAATCCCAATTGAATTTTTGCAACGTAAGTTTTTAGATTACCAGCTCTTTATGTCTGTACTGCTTTGGAATAACCTTTTTGATGTAAAGAGGACCTCTAGAGTTT
Source organism: Anoura caudifer (assembly GCA_004027475.1). NCBI lineage: Eukaryota > Metazoa > Chordata > Mammalia > Chiroptera > Phyllostomidae > Anoura > Anoura caudifer. Next base: position 39,035 of record PVKU01009931.1, on the reverse strand, counting down.
GAATAGCTGCAACTCATACCTTGAGGGTCACTAGGACATTACCTGGTTAGGTCATGAAAACATTCTTGTAAGAGTCTTTGTAGTTCTATTGTAAGCAGCCATATGGTTTTATTTGATAATATCCTGCTGACCAAGAACAATGGAGATTCAGCAGCAACTTATTAGTATGCTGCCTCAAATGGAAGAGGATGAAAAATATTAAAGACTTATGAGCACTGTGTATCTTAAAAATCTACTTATTTTTCATACTAGAGTTTTGGAAGCTGCATTGGATATTTGGGGGTGGTTAATAGTTAATTTTAATATATTTTTGGTAATTGTTTAGAATATGTTCCAAAAAAAACTTAAAAGGAGTGTAGATTATTCTTTTTTTATACCATATCATTCTTATTTCCATTGCAAGGAGTTAAGTCAGCAAGTTCAGTTCTAGTTCAAAGATGCTGGGGGTAGGGAACACAACTTATAATGGTGTTACTGTGTAGATTGTAAAAAGAATCTGGGGTTTGTTCAGCAAATATAATGGTGCATTGAGGTGTTGTGTTAATGTGAGGGGCCAGAAAATGAACTCTGTGTGTAGCAAATCTGTTAAGTGGCAGTTTAGAATTTAATCTAAAAATTGAGAGAAAGTTGGTAAGTGCAGAGGATGCATGAGACCCAGTTTAAGACTGTGCCAGGTTAATGGTGGTGGAGTGTGGAAGGAGAACTGAAAGGAGAAGGGGATTATGTGGTGTGTTAGATGATGATGGGGATGGAAAAATCATCTATCTGTATAAACAGAAAATTGACAGCTTTGTAGAAAAGCAAATGTCCAAGTATTTAAATGCATATTAGATGTATAAACTCCAGAAATATGAAAAGGAGTGTATAGGATGATTAGTAGCAAGTAAGGCTCCTGATTCCATTTTCTTTTTGTAGTCTTGGTAGAAGGAGAGAACTGGTAGAGACTAATGAAAACTTGTACTGCAGGGTTAAGAAATCTATAGGCATGTTATGGATTGATGATTAGATTATATAATTTTATACAAAGAAATGATGAAATTAGAATAAGCATAATAAAAACAATAAACAAAACTGTACAAAATAATGCTGGCAAAATAATTCTCTGTGGGTAAGAGAAACTCATGCTCAGTAATGAGAACCTTTAGGGACCCTATGAACCAGTAGCTTTTAAACTTTTTTCCTCATAATTTCTTTGAGAAACTGGTGAAAATATGGAATTCTTTCCCAGTGAAGTTCACATACCCATATACATGCATGATTTTCCATATGATTTCAGGGGCTTCTCAGACCAACTGGGACCCATCTCTGAACCCTAGGTTAAGCTTCCCCACCAGAGACTGAATGAATAGGGTAAGGATATTGAAATTTTATTGATAGTGCTGGGAAATTAGACCAAATAGTAGTTATGAGGGAAATCCTGTTGAGAGACAGGAAGATCTCATACTAATGTCTGCTTCATAGGGACACGTTTTAGAATTAAGGGAGGAATGGAGTAACACTGGACTAAGGAGTAAGATTAGACTGAATTGGTGCAGGAAATTGCAATGGTCAATGTCTGTGACCATCGTGGAAACCTTCAGAAATGAATTACATTGAACCTTTGGAAGGGGATTAAAAGGCAAAAAAAAATCCTCATCATCTTACCATTGAGTTGTAGATAATGGAACTATGATCAAATCAATGTGTGTATTAAGTGAAAATTGAAAGTAATATTTTTTAAAGATCTGTAAGTTGTAGGAAGCTTGGAAAGGCTTTAAACACATTAATGGAAGGGCAGGAAAATATGTCACATATCAAAGGATAGGAGCATATATAAAAAGTTTTGCCTCCTTCTCAAAAAGTAAAAAAGCCTCAAATATATGGGAGGAGGAGTAGGAAAAAATTGTTCCAGTGAGAATAGGACAGATGTCAAAGTGTGGCAGGTCAGGTGTAAATAAAAAGCCAGTTAGACAGTAAAGGAATTAAGAAACCACAAAAAAGACTGCAATCCAGAAATAAAAGTTTTTTTATACATGACAGACAGAAATAGAACTGGAGCATCAATGGGACCTCTTTGATGATCAGGGTGAAAAAGATGTACTCAAGGGAAAGAAAGAAGATCTAGAGGCTCAATGAATTAATTCTTTGCTTTGGTCTTTGTGGAAAAATAGAAATTTCCACTGCTATCCTGTCTTTGAAGCAAAGAAATAAGAGATGTGGTATTAGATCAAATACTGGTAAGAGAACAGGATTTCTACCTGATTGACATGCTGAGAATGAGTAAGTTACTGAAATTTTATGGCATCTATAAAATTTATTCCTTTACAGTCTGAAGAGATGTAAAGGAATAAACTGACCAAAAATGTGAAATAAGTTATTGAACTTCATTATTAGTAAATTCCAACTGTTTTTAATTTTTAAAATTTATTTATTTATTTATTTTATTGTTGTTCAAGTATAGTTGTCTCTATTTTCACTCCACTACAGCCCTCTGCCCCACCTCCCACCCTCAGACCTATCCTCTTCAGCTTTGTCCAAGTGTCCTTTAAAAATGTTCCTTGATGGCTCTTACCTTATTTCCTCTCATTATCCTTCTCTTCTCTCCCCTCTGGTTACTGTCACTTTGTTCCTTATTTCAGTGTCTCTGGTTATATTTGCTTGCTTGTTTGTTTTGTTGATTAAGATCCACTTATAGGTGAGATCATATGGTCTTTGTCTTTCACCACCTGTCTTATGTTACTTAACATAATGCTCTCCAGTTCCAACCATGCAGTTGTGAAGGGTAGGAGCTCCTTCTTTCTTTCTGCTTCATACTATTCCATTGTGTAAATTTACCATGGATTTTTTATCCACTCATTTACTGGTGGGCATTTAGGTTGCTTCCAGCACTTGGCTATTGTAAATTGTGCTGCTATGAACATTGGGGTGTATGGGTTCTTTTGAATTGGTGTTTCAGGGTTCTTAGGTTATATTCCCACAAGTGGCATTACTGGGTGAAAAAGCAGATCCATTTTTATTTTTCTGAGTAAATTCTGTCTGTTTTCCACAGTGGCTGCATCAATCTGCATTCCCACCAACAGTGTAGTAGGGTTCCCTTTTCTCTATAAACTCCCCAGTACTTGTTTGTTGATTTGGTTATGATGGCCATTCTGACTGGTATGAAGTGGTATCTCATTTTGGTTTTAATTTGCATCTCTCTGACAGCTAGTAAGGCTGAGCAACTTTTCATGTTTTTGGGCACTCTGTATGTCGTCCTTGGAGAAGTGCTTGTTCAGGTCCTTTGCTCATTTTTTAAAATTGGTTGTCTTCCTGGAGTGGAGTTGTATGATTTCTTTATATATTTTAGGAATCAAACCCTTGTCCAGGGTATCAGTTGCAAATATATTTTCCCATACAGGTGGTTCCCTTTTCATTTTACTGCTCTTTTCTTTAGCCATACAGAAGCTTTTTATTTTGATGAAGTCCCATTTGTTTATTCTTTCCTATATTTCCATTACTTTCAGGAACATATTGATGAAAATATGGCTATATGGAATATCTGAGACTTTCCTGCCTATGTTCTCCTCTAGGACTTTTATGGTATCCTGACTTATATTTAAGTCTTTTATCCACTTTGAATTTATTTTGTGTATGGTGTGAGTTGGTGGTCAAGTTTCATTTTTTGCATGCAGCTGTCCAAATCTCCCAACATCATTTGTTCAGGAGGCTATTTTTACTCCATTTTATCCTTTTGCCTTCTTTGTCAAATATTAATTTACCATAGAGACTTGGGTTTATTTCTAGGCTTTCTATTCTGTCCATTGGTGTATGTGTCTGTTCTTAAACCAGTACCAGACTGTTTTGATTACAGTGCCCTTGTAATATAGTTTGATACCAGTTATTATATCCCTCTTACTTTGTTCTTCTTTCTCAAAATTGCAGCAGCTATTTGGGGTAATTTATGGTTCCATATAAACTTCTGAAATGTTTGTTCTATATCTGTAAAATATGTCATTTGTATTTTAATAAGGATTGCATTGCTTTGGGTAATATGGACATTTTGATGATGTTAATTCTTCCAGTCCATGAACGTAGTATATGCTCCCCTTTATTTGTGTCTCCTTAATTTCTTTCTTCAGTCTTGTGTAGTTTTCTGAGTCCTTTACATCCTTGGTATCATTCTTTACTAGGTGTATTGTTTTTCTCGTTGCCATAGCAAATGGGATTTTTTCCCTGATTTCTGAGTCTGATACTTTATTGTTGGTGTGTAAAAATGCCTTCAATTTTTGAATATTGACTTTGAATCCTGTTGTTTCACCAAATTCACTTATTAGGTTGAATAGTTATTTAGTGGAGTCTGTACAGTTTTCTGTGTATCATATCATCTGCAAAGAGTGACAGTTTTACTTCCTCCTTTCCAATGTGGATGCCTTTTATTTCTTTTTCTTTTCTGCTGTGGCTAGGACTTCCAGTACTATGTTGAAAGCAGACATCTTAGACTTGTTCCTGATCTTAGTGGGAAAGCTTTTAGTTTTTGTCCATTGAGTATGATGTTGGTTGTAGGTTTCTCAAATATGGCCTTTATCATGTTGAAGTATGCCCCCTCTACTCCCATTTTGCTGAGTGTTCTTATCATAATGGGTGCTGTACCTCATCAAATTCTTTTTCCACATCTAGTGATATGATCATCTGATTTTTGTCTTTCTTTTTGTTTATGTAATGTATTATGTTTATTGATTTAGGAATATTGTACCATCCTTGCACCCCTGGGATGACTCCCACTTGGTCATGGTGTATGATCTTTTTAACATATTGCTGGATGCAGATTGCCAGTATTTTGTTGAGCATTTTAGCATCTATATTCATCAGTGATATTGACCTGTAATTTTGTTTCTTTGTTGTGTCTTTTTCTGGTTTTGGAATTAGGATGATGCTGGTTTCATAGAAAGAATTTGGGAGTCTTCCATCTTCCCACATTTTTTTGGAATAGTCTGATAAGGATAGGGGTTAGTTCTTCCTTAAATGTTTTGTAGAATTCTCCTGAGAAACTTCTCTGTCCATGGCTTTTGTGTACCAGGATTTTTTTTTTTTTGATTACTGATTCAATTTTGTCAGCTCTTATCAGTCTGTTCAAGCTTTTGCTTCTTCTTTATTCAGTTTTGGAGATCATATTTTTCTAGGAATTTGTCCATTTCACCCTGGTTTTCAAATTTATTGGAATATACTTAGTTGTTCATAGTAATTGCTTACAATCCTTTGTAGTTTTGTGGTTCAGTTGTAATCTCTCCTCTTTTATTTCTGCTTGTGTTTATTTGGATCCTCTCTCTTTTTTTCTTGATGCATCTGCTTAAAGACTTGTCAATTTTGTTTATCTTTTCAAAGAACAAGCTCCCATATTTATTCATTCTTAGAACTGTTCTTTCAGTCTCTGTGTCATTTTAATTCTTTGTTTTAGGTAGGCCTGAACATCCCTCTCAGGACTGCTTTCACTGTGTCCCATAAATTTTGGACTGTTCTGAGTTCATTTTTATTTGTTTCCAGGAACTTTTTGATTTCTTCCTTGATCACATTCTTGACTTATTCATTGTTTAGTAGCATGCTGTTTAATCTCCATGAGTTTGAATGTTTTTGAGTTTTTTCCTTGAGGTGGGTTTCTAGTTTCAGTCCCTTGTGGTTAGAGAAAATGCTTGATATGATTTCAGTTTTCTTGAATTTTTTGAGGCTTGTTTTTTTGTCCTACCATGTGGTCTATCTTTGAAAATGTTCCATGTGCATTTGAAAACAATGTGTATTTTGCTTCCTGGGATGATGGAAGGTTCTATATGTATCAGCGAAATCCATTTGATACAGGGCATTGTTCAATGCCACAATATCCTTTTTGGTATTTTGTTTGTAAACTCTATCTCTTGTTGACAGTGGGGTGTTAAAATCCCCCAGTTATAAGTGTGTCGCTATGTATATCTTTCTTGAAGTCCTCAAGATTTTCCTTATATATTTGGGTGTCCCATATGTTTACAATGTTTATGTCTTCTTGAGGGATTTTTCCCTTGAGTATTATGAAGTGTCTTTCTGTGTCTCTTTTTACAACCCTTATTTTGAAGTCTATTTTGTCAGATATAAGTATTGCTACCCTGGCTTCTTTTTCCCATCCATTTGCATGGAATATTTTTTTCCAACCCTTCACTTCCAGTCTGTGTAGGTCTTATGTTCTGAGGTGGGTCTTTTGTAGGCAGCATATTTATGGATCATGCTTTCTTATTCATTCAGGTTCACTATGTCTTTTGATTGGAGTGTTTAATCCATTTATATTTAAGGTTATTATTGATAGGTACTTATGCATTGCCATTTTGCTCCCTTTGTACCTGTATTCCTTCCTCTCTCACAGCGTTTCTTCCTCTTCTTAAAGCAGTTCCTTTAGCATATCTTGCAATACTGGTTTGGTGGAGGTGTGTTCTTTTAGACTTCTTTTGTCCAGGAAGCTCTTTATTTCATCTTCCATTTTATTTGAGAGCCTTGCTGAATAGAGTAGTCTAAGTTTTAGGCCTTTGCTTTTCATTACTTGGAATATCTCTTGCCATTGCCTTCTGGCTTTTAATGTTTCTGTTGAGAAGTCAGCTGTTAGCCTTATCAATGCTCCCTTGTATGTTACTTCCAGTTTCTCCCTTGCTGTTGTTAAGTTCTCTCTTTGTCTTTAATATTTGCCATTTTAATTATGGTGTGTCTTGCAGTGGGCATCTTTGGGTTCCTCTTGATTGGGTCCATCTCTGTTTCCTGACCTTGTGTGGCTTCTTCTCTCATCGAATTCAGGAAGTTTTCCATCATTACTTTTTCAAACTGGTTTTCTATCCCTTTCTCCTCTTCTTCTCCTTCTAGTATCCCTATTATACAGATAATGTTCCATTTCATGTTGTCCTGCATTTCCCTTAACCCCTCTCCATTCTTTTTCAATGTTTTTACCTTTTCTTGCTGTTTTGGGGAGTTTTTTCCCCACATCTCATTTATTAAGCTTGCTTTTGATTCCTTCTACTGTATTCTTTAATTCAGAAATTGTACTCTTCACTCGTTCTTGGCCTTTGTTGGTTGTTTCTATGTCCTTTTTTTTTATGCTGATATAGTTTGCAGTAAGTTCCTCATCATTTCCATGTAGTTTTTGATAATTCACACTGAGTTCATTGAGTTTTCATATAAACATTGTTTGAACTCAGTATCTGATAGTTGACTTGTCTCTATTTCATTAGCATTCTTTTTGAGGATTCCTCCTTTCCTTTTAATTGGGGGTTGTTTCTTTGTCTTCCCATTGTTTGTTGGAGCCTTCTTGTTTGCTTCCCCTTCTTAAGTTGATCTGTTTTTGACCTTGTGGTGTGAACTTCTATGGTGGGAGGCCTGTGAGATTCAGTGGTGCAGTCTCCTTGATCACCTTAACTTGATGTTCTTGGGATGTCTTTTATGCCTTTTATGCTGGTTTTCTGTATGTAATTGGATTTTGATTGCTGTTGGGTCATTCTTTCATGGGTCCTTCCCTGCCACTGGTTGATTGAGGATCACTCCACCCACTGCATTTATGTGCTGTTGCAGGTGCTGCCTGAACAAAACCACAGAGCCCAAGAAACAAATCCACACCCACAAATATCACTCCTCCCACTATCAGTAGTATTACCAGTATCCAGCCAGTAGTAATAAGGGTTTTATTAAGTTTAAGACTATTATAAGAGAGTGGATATGAGATGACTTCCCGAAAGGAAAATGATTTTGAGAGGGTAGAGGAAGGAGCACTAATAAGAGTTGGGAGTTGGAGCAATGGAACAAGAGAAGGTAAAATTTACCTCATCAAAAAAAAAAAAAAAAAAAAAAAAAAAAAAAAAAAAAAAAAAAAAAAAAAAAAAAAAAAAAAAAAAAAAAAAAAAAAAAAAAAAAAAAAAAAAAAAAAAAAAAAAAAAAAAAAAAAAAAAAAAAAAAAAAAAAAAAAAAAAAAAAAAAAAAAAAAAAAAAAAAAAAAAA
>PVKU01009931.1:0-30979 GCA_004027475.1 Anoura caudifer | reverse complement strand
GGAGGAAAGCATATAATATTAGTTTTAAACAGAAATTAAAATAATATGAAATAAAGCAATGTGAGAGAGAGAAAGAAAAAAGGAGAAATAACAAATAATTAATAAAAATGTAGGAGCAAATGGAAGAGAAAGATCCAACAGAGTACTATCCACACGAAATAAGCTAAAATTAATATAGTTGGTTTGGGACTAAGAGGGGAAAGATAAACAAGGAAAAGTCTAAGAAATGTTCAGAGGAATGGGAAATGATTTTGCAATGATGGAGGGAGAGGGAATACTAAGAGTGAGGGACAAAAACAAGACTAAGTAAGTGGAAAACTAAAATTTGAGATGTAAAGAGAAATAGAAAGAAAGAAAAGAAATGGAGAATAAAGAAAAATAAAAGGGCAGGATGAAAGAGAAATAGAAGAAAGACAAAAAAAGAAAAAACAGGCTAAGGTGGCAAAATTAAAATTTGAAACAAAAGAAGAGTAGGAGAGGGATGCAGTAAAATTTGATACTTGAAATACAGACTTAGTAAAGTTCTAGAGATAACTTTGAAAAAACAATGCAACAACAACTACCCTACCCACAACCAACAAGCAAACATTGTTAATGATGTAGAGAGAATGCAGGTATTTTAAGAGCTAGGCAAAAGGATGTGAAATGACCCTTGAGAAAAAATTTGTTTTGAGTGTCTCAGTGGGGGAGACACTCTTAAGAGTGTGTGATGGAAACAAGTTGTAGGTAGAGAGAAAACCAAATATGAAATGAAAATATTGTGAGGAAAGAGGAAGGTAAAATTGGTTAAGAGAAAGGAGGGGCAAAATATGTGAAGTGGAATACACTATAGTATAAAATCTAGTGATTTAATATATACAAACTCACTTGTCAAGAAATGAATATTATAAACCTATGCGGGACAGAAAATAATGGAAATCATGAAGAAGACTACAGTGGCTTTCTTCTGGGTAGCCTCTTGTATTTACCACTATGTTTTTCTTTCTTGATCTGCCTCTGGTGATTTCAGATGTTGACCCTGCCTGCCCTTAGGCAGCTTGTTCAATGATTCCGGTGATCTGCTTCCTGTTCTTATAGCTTAGTCATTTAAAAATTCATTATGCTATTATTTTTGTCTGTGAAAGTTGTTTTTGAAATCGCATATATAGCATTTGAGACTTCCTATTAATTAGACTTACTGTTATGATGTCTTAAATATAAGAAATGAGCCATTATCAGTGTTATCAGTATTAAACATAAATGTGTCTGAACCCATTTTTCTCCATCTCTCTCTCTCTCTTTTTTGTCAGTCATTTAGTTCAAATAAAATTGGAGATACTGAATTTGTTTCAGGCTCCTATTGTAGCTTTTTTCATGACTATCATTATATCCTGCTTTTATTGTTATGATATTTATTTTGAGAGTCTGAGAATTTTAGGGGAAAAGTGCTTTGTTGAAGAAAACAAGACCAGGGTGGGCAGGCCTGTTAATAGATTTCTTATTTTGTCTCTTTTCTGACTCTCTTCTTCCTTCATCTCCTTCAAAAATAAGAACATTACAGTTTTTTCTTTCTCACCTTTCTTTATTCCTCCACACTGTGCAAGACACCAGAGGTTAATCATTGATTAATATGTAATAATATTTCTCAAGGAGCTGACAGTCTACTGGGGATTTATAAAATCAATCACATTATTGTAACTGAAAAAACTGGAGGTTTGGCTGCCTGCTGCCACAAAAACCAAGCTTGTGCAGCAGGTGCTGGTGCAATGGGAAAGAGGTTTTATTCAGGTGAGGCACAGCCTGAGAGAATGGTGGACTCCTGTCTCAAAGATCTTAATCTTCTTGCTCAAGCCCAAGGTTCTTATAGGGATAGGGAGGGAGGGCTTTTCTCCTATCCAATTATCTTCTAGCTTTTGGTATGTTTGGGGCTCTATTCATTCATCTTTCTAGTTTTCAACATGCCCAGGGTCCTATACATTCATCTTTTAGCTTTCCACATGTGCTAGGGCCCTATCCATTCATATTTCTAGCTTTTAGTGCACTCAGGCCCTTTTCATTCATCTTTCTAGCTTTCCATGCATTCACTGTGAGAACCTCCCCCTGTGCCATCTTCTGGTGTTCTGACTGCAGTAAAAATTTCACCCTTCAAAACTCTGGACCCTTGTGATCTTACAAGAGTAAATGAATGAAGTTGTCATTCTTCTGTAGTTAATTCCTGCTGTAAAAGAGCTTAATCTTTTCTGTCCCTGGGTTCAGAAATTCTACCTAATAATGGAAGGGGGAAGTCAGGAATGGAGAGAAGCTTTTACCTAAGCGAGAAAGATTGCTGTCTTCAGAGGGCAACATATGTGGTATCTAGATAATGGCACTGCTGAATAAGCAAAGCTGGTAGACTACTTCATGTTGCAAGAGATAGTGGTGCAGAAGGGCTTCCAAAGTGAAACCTGTTGTGCAGACAATCAAGTGTTTAGTGAAGGATATGTCTATTAGTGCATGGGGAATTGTAGTGATATCAGAAACTGGTGAAAGTAAAGGGCTTTGGGTGGCGTATCCAACAGCAGAATAAATTTGCTGAGGAAGCCACTGTCTGGGAAATGCAGGATAAAATAAAAAGTAACATTTTTACTTAGCTTTGATGGGACTGTCCCTTTCCAAAAGAGGAATTTTAAATCTGTTTTAAGAGTAAAGATCCAACTTTCCTTTGTAGTATCAACAGCAGCAGCAGCAAAATCTGAGTCCCCCTCAGGTGGCACCCACTTTATTGTGTGTATGGTGGATCCAAGGCTTGGTTCTTGTGAGCTTTAGGGAAGAGATGTTGTCTGCGGGACGTCATAAAGACTTGCTTGGCTAACTGCTCTTTGGGACCCTGAGTCTTCCATGTCTTTAATAAGACTCAATCTCCCAGGTAGAATGGGTGCAAGGGTTTGTCAGATGGGTAAATGGACCTGCAATGAGAAAAATTATGCAAAATTGTTAGTGTTCGTACTAGATATTATGCATAGTTTGATTTTTTGATTCATGTTTTAAATCTAAAGGGGGTGTTCTTAAAACAGAAACTTGAAAGGCTCTTCTATAAACTATTTCAAACAGCTTAATTTAAGCCTGTTTTGGGGTGCTACCCTAATTTGGAGCAAAGCGATAGGAAGTGCCTGGTCCCATTTCCTCTTTATTGTGTGGTTTATTTTCTCAGTCTTCCCAGTATATTCCATTGAATCTGTAAGTGCCTGTCCTAACTTCTGGGGGATTTCTGAAGTGAACCATGGTCCATTGTTACATTGAATGCTGTAAGAAGTCTATTCAAATTTATTTATTTATTTATTTTTGAGTAGGTTTTGCTACCTGTGTTGCCTTCTCAGTTCTAGTGGGGTATGCCTCTACTCATCCAGAAAAAGTATCTACAAAAAGTAATAAAAACTTAAAGTTTCCTCTGACTTTAGGGATCTGTGTAAAGTCAACTTGCCAGTCCTCAAATAGGCATATCCCTTTATATTGTACTCCCCTTCCTATTGGGGCACGTTCTGTCTTAGGATTGGTTTTGGTGCATATCTGACAGGCTTGGATAATCTTCTGAATGGTCTTCTGTAAATGAGGGTCCTTCAGAAGTGGTCTAATGAGGTCCATTAAAGCATCCCTTGCATAATGGGTCCCTTCATATAGGTTTTTGAGGATACTAGAGCTTCAGGGAGTAAGATCATATCATGCAAGTTGATATTGCATATAGGGTTAGGGTCAGTGTTAGGCAATCCCCAATTGTAGGCCCATTTCTCATCTTGTTCTATATAATGGGGTTTAAATTATGACAAATCCAGGTGGGGAGTCAAAGCACCAAGAAGTGCTGACCCTGGCAGCTTATCTTTTTGCTTTATTGGCAGTTTGTTTTCCCTGGCTTGTTTGGGAACAGTTCTGCGGTCTTTGGCAGTGCATTATGGCACTCTGGTTTGGGAGATTTACTGCCTTTAGCAATTTAAAAACCTCTATTGCATGTTTGATGTCCTTATTCCCTGAGGTAAAGGACTCTTTTCTTATTGCCCCATGGGCATGGACTACCATGAAGGCATATTTAGAGTCAGTACAGATATTAGCATTCTTTCCCCAGTATAATTCTAGGGCTCGGGTGAGAGCTATCAGTTCAGCCTTTTGTGCTGAGGTTCCTATGACAAGGGCCCGAGCTTCTATTACCTTGTCTATAGTGACTACTGTGTTCTTGTTTGTCATTGACCGTTCTTTGTGAAGCTGCTCCCATCTGTATATAATTCCAAGTCAGGTTCCATCAGCAGCTGATCCAGTAGATTTGACTGCTGGAGTAAACTTGGTCAATGATTTCCCAGCAGTCATGCTGGAGGTCTGAGCATCTCTCTGAGTCCAGGAACATGGTGGCCAGATTTAAGGTAGTGGGCTTTTGCAAGTCAGCATTTAAGTTGTCTAATGAAATGGCTTGACCAGACAGTGAGGGACAAATACCATATGATCTCACCTTTAACTGGAACCTAATCAATAAAAGAAAAAAGTAAGCAAAATATAACCAGAGACATTGAAATTAAGCACAATCTGACAGTAACCAGAGGGGAGGTGAGGGGATAATGGCGGGGAAGCAGGGAGGGTTTTTAGGAACAACTGTAAAGAGCACATGGACAAAACCAAGGGTGGGGTGGAAGCAAGGGAGGGAAGTGGGTTTGGCTGGGGTGGCGTGGGAGTGGTAGGGAGTAACACAGGCAACTGTAATTGAACAACAATAAAATAATTTTTTTAAATGGCTTGATATTTCCCCATGCACCCTGCTATCAGGCAGTACCCTCTCTTGTAACATTTTTCAGTGAGAATTTCTATCCTTTCTATTTTTGTTTTTGAGTTTTGGGCAGCCATTTCTCCACTGGCCTTCCTCCTTGTAATAGGTACATTGATTGGTGCCTCGTGGGTCTTTCCTCCTTCCTTTTGGTTCGCACCTCTCCTCTGGTTTCCTTATACTGTTTCTAAGAAAACAGCCTGTTTTAATTTCCTTGTTTCTCATAAATGTTAAAGGCTATGTCCACCAGCTAAGAAGGATTTATTCCCGATGCCCTGTCTAAACATAGGAGGTGTTTTCTCATATCTGGGATACTTTGCCCAATAAAAGTCATATTCACCATCAAGACATTTTCTAGTGCCTGTGGGTCAGCATCAATGTCCTTTTGATAAGCCTGAGAGATCATTTCCAATAAAAATTAGAAAGGTTTTTGTTTGGTTTCTATTGAAAGGCCTATATCATATTCAGGCTCTACTGTTTAGGCACCCCTTTCTTAAGCCCTTCCAATATGGGCCTTTTGTAATGTTCTAGGAAAGATAGGTCACCACTATTGGATCTCAGTTGGGCTTGTCAAGGGAATCATTCCAGGGTTAGGGGTTCCACTGGGATTCTCTCGATGGAGGCAATGAGCTTCTTTATTAGCCTTGTTTATGACTTGTTGCCTTTCATCTGCCACTTGCAGGATGTTAAGGAGAGCCTGTACATCTGTTTAGCTTGGATGATGAGTTGCAAAAATGGGAAGATCTACCATTTTCTAAGGGTCCTCTCTATATAAGAGTTGGAATTCTTTGAATTCAATAAATATGAAGTAGAAAATGGAGTATGGACCCAAAAGTAGCCAGTGGGCTGGCCTTCCTGGTTTATTCCACCTATAGGGCATTGCCTCGAGGGGAATTCCTGTTGGCAAAACAATTCTAATTATATGAAGGTGTAATAATTTAGGGAACCATTTTAGGGGCCATTTTTCGCTGTACTCTAACGTATACATAGGCTAAGCAGTGTTACAATAGAAAACCAATTCCTTTTTAGTCATTGGATGATAGCTACATGGACCAGTCTGCTAACCTAATGGGCTCCCTTCAGTAGTTGAAATGAACAATCCATTATGGCACAAAAGCACAAACCCAGAACTATAACAGTAATAAAACTCCACATAAAGTAGGAAGATATAAACAAAACTTGGATTCATAATTCCATTATTTCAAATGAGTGCTCATAAGCAAGTCTTAGTGCCTTATCACCTGCTGATACTGGAAGTTGTCCTAACTGGGCCCAAATGTCATGAAGCCTAAGTGGTAGGGATAGAGGACTACCAGTATGCATGCTGATTTGACATACCCAGTCTTGAAGTCCATCTCCTACCTAGGCCTATTTCCTTTCATTAGCCAAGTATTTTAAGCAGCTGAGTCCTTAAGTAGAAGTGCAGGGAAATTCCCCCAAGAAAAGCTCTAAGTAGGTGCTGGGAAATCTACACAGTCCCACACTCCCGGGGTCAGCCTGCCACAGGCAGCAGGGACCCCCACCTGGACCCTAAGGGACTTACTGAGGTTTATGCTCTCCCATCTGGGTTACCAAAACTGTAAGCAAACAAAACAGAGGTTTTGCTGCCTGCTGCCACAAAAGCCAAACTTGTGAGGCAGGTGCTGGTGCAAAAGGAAAGAGGTTTTATTTGGGTGCAGCACTCTTGGGAGAATAGTGGACTCCTGTCTCAGAGACCATCTTAATTTTCCTGCTCAAGCCCAGGCTTTTATAGGGATAGAGAGGGGAGGGCCTTTTTCCTATCTAATTATATTTCTAGCTTTTGGTGCTTGGGCCCTATCCATCCATATTTCTAGCTTTTGGCATGATTGGGTCCTATCTATTTATCTTTCTGTGCGCTCAGTGTAAGAACCTCACCCTGTTGCCATCCTTGTCAACAGGGGAAATTGTCAGATACTCTGACTGACTATCTTTGGTAACTTTATGATGAAGCAAAGTGTGAGAGGAACACAAATAAGGCAGTATCCAGCTCAACATGGGAAAAGTATTGTCAAATAGGGATTTATAGATGTGCATCCATTCAAGCTGAATGTATAAATCTGAGTAAGAATTTCCTAGGCAGATATATCAGTCAGGGGATCAGCAGAAAACATATTCAGCCTTGATAGTTAAAGTGGAGGTACTACCTACAACAGTGTAGGCAAGAGCAAAGAAGGAATGGAGAGGTGGGATAAGTGGGAGACAATAGGCATACATCATTTTATTGTACTATATTTTATTCTGCTTCACAAGTGTTGCAATTTTTACAAATTTAAGGTTTGTGACAAATCTGTACTGAGCAATGTATGTAACCAAACAACCAGTGGGGACCTACTGCTTGCTGCCAACAGGCAAAAATTCTGGAGGCAGAGTTCAGTAGAAAGGGAAAGGAATCTTTTTTTTGTAATTGTTTTTTCAAGTACAGTTGTCTCCATTTTCTCCTCACTACTCCCCTTCACTCCACTCAACCTCACCTCCCACCCTCGATCCTATCCCCCTTTGGCTTTTTCCATGTTGGGAAAGGAATTTTTTATTCAAAGGCTATACAGTTTGAAATAATGGCAGGTTTCTTCCTTGAAGCCCATTTCCTCCAAGACACACACAAAAAATCACCCTACCACTCTCTGCCAGCTCATTTGAAGGCTGCACCAGGAACTTCTTCCCCCACCTAAAAGTACCATCCTTTAAGAAATGCATGGGGCTTAGCTGATTTCCAGTTGTGGACTGGCTTCAGGCATCTTTCAGAGTTTGTGCATCCAGGCATCCTACTCATGGTGTGCTGTACTCTTCCTCCAGTTGCTGCCCTCTGGTGTGTCTGTGTGCCTGGTCAGGTAGGACCTGCACAGTGCAGTTCCAGTTATCAGTGCTGCCACAGCTTCCCCTGTGGGGGGAGGGCATGGGGCTTATTGCCTGGCCACATGGCTTCCAGGGCCCACTGGGCCAGGCTTCCTTCCCTTCTGCCCTACCAGACTAGTGCCTGCTATGTTCCTGGCTAGGCAGGCCTGTGCAGCACTTGAGGACAGGCACCAGTACCTGGATCACATGGCCTCCAAGGCTTGTTGGCCCAGGAACTTGAGCCTCTGGCTGCCAGGTAAGAGGGGGAGAATGAAGAGAGTAACATTGCTTGTTCTTTCTCCTTTATAGAGTTAGGCCTGAAAATCCTCTGCAAGTGGAAGCATATAGGAGGGTATTTCCCTCCATTGTGCTGTGCTACATGGTTGCTTGGGCAACTGCTCATGTGCAGTCCTCTGCTCTGCCTAACCTCTTCCCCATCTCTTAGGGTGAAGCCTCTTGCACTGCCCCAGGATCCCTGTTCCTCTCTACCCAGTGGGTCTGTACAGACTCCCCCCCCATTACATGTGCACAACATTTTTCCAAGAGCATTTGCTTATTTTGCATCTGTGTTACATTTTGGTACTTCTCACAATACTTCAAACTTTTAAATTGTATTTATTATGGTGATCTGTGATCAGTGTACTTCATTGTAATTATTGTAATTGCTTTGGGGCACCAAAACCTTGCCAATATAAAATGGCAAACTTAATAAATAAATGTGTGTGTTCTGACTACTCCACTGACTGGCCATTCTTCCATCTCTTTTTATCCCCTAGGGCTTCCCTATTCCTAGAGACACAAAAATATTGAAATTAGGTCATTTAGTAACCCCACAATAGGCTCTAAGTTTTCAAGAGAAAAGAACTCTCATACGTTTCTCACTTTAAATCAAAATCTAAAAATCATTTAGTGAGCAGGCCATGTCAAAAGCTGAGATAGGCTGAAATCCAGGCCTCTTGCAGCCAAGTTGTAAATGTAAAGGCAAAGTTCTTGGAGAAAATTGAAAGTGCTATTCTAGTGTGCATACAAATGATAAGAAAGTGAAACAGCATTATTGCTAATATGGAGAAAGTTTTAGTGGTCTGGATAAAAGATCAAAACAGCCACAATGTTCTCTTGATCCCAAACCTAATCCAGAGCAAGGCTCTAACTCTATTCCATTCTATGAAGGTTGAGAGAGGCGAGGAAGCTACAGAAGAAAAGTTTGAAGCTATCAGCGGTTGGTTCATTATGTTTATGAAAAGAAGCTGTCTCCATAACATAAAAGTGCATGTTGAAGCAGCAAGTGCTAATGTAGAGGCTGTAACAAATTATGTAGATCTAGCTAAGATAACTAATGAAGGTGGTATAGGGGGCACAGAACATTATTTTTACTCCTACTTCCTAAATTCTTCTAGCTGGGATAGTAATCAAATTTAACAGAGAGAGAGTAACAGAAGAAAGTATCTAAAATTTATTTTATGGATATTTATTTAAAGGTCAATAAAAGATGTGATCCAAAGGCAAATTAGGCAGTTGAGGCTTCTATGTCATTTTGGAGCTAAGAAGGGGTGGGCAGTTTACGGTTTGGGACTTCAAAGGGCAGTAATGCAATTCACATGGAGATGGAAAAGCAAGTATTTGGTAATTGAATGCTGGGCCTTCTTGAACCATGGAACATTGAGATGACTTTGAATAATGGATCTTGCTAGATTTTTGTCTATCACAAACTAGTTTATATTAAACTATAGTTAGTTATCTGTCATCATATCTCCCTTTAGGCAGTTAAAGGGGAGGTCAATTTTTTTCTGTCTTTTATTTCTTAAAAACCAGCTTAAAATCAATATCCCAAAATGGGGTTGCAAAACTTTGCTTCCCTTTAGTGGCTACAGTAAACAACAGATGTTTAATATCAATAAAACAGGCTTATATTGGAAGATACCATCTAGGACTCTTATACCTAGAAAGAAGTCAGTTCCTGGCTTCACAGCTTCAAAGGATAGGCTAATTTCACTTGTTAGGGCTAATGCAGCTGGTAACTTTCAGTTGAAGCTAATACTCATTTACAGTTCTAAAAATCCTGGGACTCTTAACAATTATGCTAAATATACTCTGCTTATGCTTTCTAAATGGAACAACAAAGCCTGGATGACATCACATCTGGTTTTTTTTTTCCATTTTATTGAATTTATGGGTGACACTGGTTAACAAATTTATGCAGATTTTGGGTGCACAATGCCACAACACATAATCTGCACACTATATAGTGTGTTCACCACCCAGATTAAATCTCCATCCATCACCATTTGTCCCACATGTACTCTCCTCCACCACTCCATACCCTACCTCCCCCTGGCAATCACCACACTGTTGTCTGTGTGCATGAGTTTTCTCTCTCTCTTTTTCAATCCACCAAGCCCCAACCCAACTTCCCAGTACTCTTCCATAGCTGTCAGTCTTCTCTCCATCTATGAGTCTGTTTCTATTTTGCTTAGTAGTTCATTTTGTTCATTAGATTCTATATGAGTGAAATCATCTACTACTTGTCTGTCTCATTTCACTTAGCATAATGTTCTCTAGGTCCATCCATGCTGTCACAAAAGGTAAGTTTTTTTTTTTTTTTTTTTTTACAGCTGCATAATATTCTGATGTGTAAATGCACCATAGCTTTTTTATCCATTTATCTACCAATGGATATTTGGGCTGGTTCAAAATCTTGGCTATTGTAAATAATGCTTCAATGGACATAGGGTTGCACATATTTTTTTGAATTAGCAGCACATCTTTTTTACTTGTTTTACTAAACATTTAAAGCCCACCAATGAGACCTATTGCTCAGAAAATATTCCTTTCCAATTATTACTGTTCATTGATGATGAATCTGGTCACCTAAGAGCATGGATGGAGATGTACAATGAGATAATATTATTTTTATGCCTTCCAACACAACATCCATTCTGCAGCTCAGATCAAGGAGTAATTTTGACTTTCAAGTTTTATTATTTAAGAAATACATTTTGTAAGGTTATAGGTACCATAGTGATTTCTCTGATGGACCTTGTAAAGTAAATTGAAAGCCTTCTGGAAATGACTCACCACTCTAGATACCATTTTAAGAACATTTGTGATTCATGGGGAGAGTCAAAATATCAATATTAACAGGCATTTGGAAAAAGTTGAGTCCACCCCTTATGGATGACTTTGAGGGTGCAAGACTTTAGTGGAGAAAATAATTGCAGATGTGTTGGAAAGATCAAGAAAACTGAAGTGGAATGTGTGACTCCTAAATATGTGCTGCAATCTCATGATAAAACTTTAACAGATGAGGAGTTGCTTTTTATGGATGAGCAGAGAAAGTGCTTTCTTGAGATGGATTTTACTCCTGATGAAGATGCTGTGAAGATTGTTGAAATGACAACACAGGGTTTAGAATGTTGCATACACTTAATTAATAAAGCACTATCAGGGCTTGATTACCAGTTTTGAAAGAAGTTCTGCTTTCATAAATTACAATCAAATAGGATCACATGCTACAGAGAAATCACTTATGGAAAGATGAGTGAATTGATGTGACAGATTTCATTGTTGTCTTGCCACAGCTTCCCCAGCCTTTAACTACCCCAATCAGTCAGCAGCCATCAACACTGAGACAAGACACTTCACCTGCAGAAAGGTTACTGACTGGCTGAAGGCTCAGGTGATAGCATTTCTTTTAGCAATAAAGTATTTTAAAATTAGGGTATGTATTTTTTAAAAATATAATGCTATTGCACTCTTAATAGACTATAATATAGTATAATCATAACTTTTATATGCACTGGGAAACCAAAAAAATTATTTCTATTTCCTTGTTTTACTGTGATAGTTGCTTTACCATGGTCATCTGAAACCAAACCTGCAATATCTATGAGGTATTCCTGTTATCACCTCTTTGTAGGGCCAAGGCACAAGAAGAAAGTAGAGTTCCTGGATCTCAGCGAGAGCTGGAACTGTGGAGGAGGGACAACCTGGTTTATGCTGTAATTGTGGAAGGGACCTAGCTACTTCCAGAGAGATACAGTGCCTACACTAGGAGGAAACTGTGAAATTCCTTGATTTCTTTCTCTTCCCATTGGTCTATTTCATTGGTCAAAAGATGCAGACACCGGCCCACATTGTCCACATCATTATGGATAAACTGAGACATCACATGGACTACCCAGTCTGGTGGAGGAAAAGGGACAGCATGGCTTTTCTCTCAAGGGGAGCAAAGCCATGGCCCTTGCTTCGATGGGCTTTTATTGTCTTACTGGGCACTTTATATGAAGGTCCTCATTAACCATGCACAGGTTCACTTTAGGTGTTCACCTTTTACAGAAAACAAAGGAGCCCATGCTGCTAATCACATCACAGAAGAAGGATATTTGCAAATGAAAAAGGGAAAAGTGGTCGAACCCATTACACTCATCCTAGGAAGGTTTAGCATGGATTTTAGGAGGTTACAATAAGTGCTTGCTGTCTCAATTCAAGGTGAGGGAGTTTTTAGCAAAAGCAATACTCATAGTGGCTTAGGCACATTGAAGGCCTGATTTGCCATGGGAGAACCTATCCATGGGCATGGGTCCTGTGCATCTCTGAGTGGAAGCTGGGCCTACGCCACACAGAATGGTCTCTTGACCCAGGAAGTTGGCTAAATACTTTACATAATTTATTCCATTCAATCCTCACATTATTATAAGATTGTTCCTATCCTGTAGCAATTATGACTCTTGTCCACAAATGCACATGCATTTTTAGAAAATCTTCACTCAAGGACATTTTTCATTATTTTTAGAGAGAGGGGAAGGAGAGAGAGAGACAGAGAGAGATGGAGGGGAGAGAGAGGTATGTGAGAGAGAAAACTTTCAGTCTATAGGATGATTCTCCAACAAACTGAGCCACGCCAGTGAGGACTACTGTGATTTTACTTTACTTTACTTTACTTTACTTTACTTTACTTTACTTTACTTTACTTTTTAATACCCATCCATCCTGCCCTGACTGGGTGGTTCAGTTGGTTGAAGCATCATCCTGGACGGCAAAAGGTTGTGGGTTGGATTGCTTGTCAGGGCACATACCTAGGTTTTGGGTTTGATACCCAGGCAGAACATGTATGGGAGGCATTGATGTTTCTCTCTCTCTCTCTCTCTCTCCCTCTCTTCCTCTCTCCCTCTCCTTTTCTCTTTCTCTCAAATCAATAAATATACCTTGGTGTGGATTGAAAAATAAAATAGAATGAAATAGTAAAATAAAGTTTATCCATCCTAACAGGTGTGAGGTTATATCTCACTGTGGTTTTGATTTGCATTTCCCTGATGATTGGTATGGTTTAGCAACTTTTTCATATATCTGAGGGTGTTATGTATGTTGTCTTTGGAGAAAGATACATTTAAGAACTTTTCCTTTTTTGAAGTTGGATCATTCATTTCTGCTATTGAGTAGTAGAAGTTTATATATATTTTTTAAATTATATTTTATTGATTATGCTATTACAGTTGTCCCATTTCTCCCCCTTCATTCCCCTCCTCCCTGCACACCCCCTCACTCCCACATTCCCCCATTTAGTTCATGTCCATGTTTCATAAGTTCTTTAGCTTCTACTTTTCCCACACTATTCTTGCCCTCCCCCTATTTTCTACTCACCATATATGCTACTTATTCTCTGTACCTTTTGTCTCTCTCTCCTCCTCCCACTCTCCTGTTGCAAATCCTCCATGTGATTTCCACTTCTGTGGTTCTGTTCCTGGTCTAGCTGTTTGCTTAGTTTGCTTTTGCTATATGTGCGGTTGTTAATATCTGTGAGTTTGCTGTCTTTTTACTGTCCTATTTTTATCTTCTTTTTTCTTAGATAAGTCCCTTCAACATTTCATATAAGGGCTTGGTGATGATGAACTCCTTTAATTTGACCTTATCTGAGAAGTGCTTTATCTTCCCTTCCATTCTAAATGAAAGCTTTGCTAGATAGAGCAATCTTGGATATAGGTCCTTGACTTTGATGACTTGGAATACTTCTTTCCAGCCCCTTCTTGCCCGTAAGGTCTCTTTTGAGAAATCAGCTGACAGTCTGATGGAAAGTCCTTTGTAGGTGACTGTGCCCTTATCCCTTGCTGCTTCTAGAATTCTCTCCTTCATTTTAATCTTGGCTAATGTAATTATGATGTGCCTTGGTGTGTTCCTCCTTGGATCCACCTTCTTTGAGACTTCTTGAGCTTCCTGGACTTCCTGGAATTCTATTTCCTTTGCCAGATTGGGAAAGTTCTCCTTTATTATTTGTTCAAATAAGTTTTCCACTTGTTGCTCTTCCTCTTCCCCTTCTGGTACTCCTATGATTTGGATGTTGGGACATTTAAAGATGTCCTGGAGGTTCCTAAGCCTCTCCTCATTTGTTTGAATTCTTGTTTCTTCCTTCTTTTCTGTTTGATTGTTTGTTTTTTTGCTTCTGATCCACTCCATTGATTTGAGTCTCAGTTTTCCTCCCATCACTATTGGTTCCCTGTGCGTTTTCCTTCATTTCACTTAGTGTAGCCTTCAGTTTTTCATCTAATTTGTGACCAAAATCAACCAATTCTGTGAGCATCCTCATCACCAGAGCTTTGAACTGTGCCTCTGATAGGTTGGCTACCAGTGCTTTGAGCTCTGCATCTAATAAGTTGACCACCTCCTGGTTGCTCAGATGAATTAGCTCCAGGGCCCCGGTCTGTTCTCCCTTTTGAGCCATCCTTTGTTTTTTTTTTTTGTTTGTTTGTTTTTGTTTGTTTTTGTTTTTGTTTTTTTTGTTTGTTTGTTTTTGTCTGGTTGAGGCTATTATGTAGTGAAGGGTGGAGCCTTAGGTGTGCACCAGGCCAGGGCAGCCCAGTCGCTGGGTTGTGATGCTGGATGTGGGGGCGGGGTCTGACAGGGAACAATGGCACTTGGTCCACACCTTCTCTCGGATTCCAGTCCCTTCAGCCACTTTCCCCTAGCAAATTGGGCCCTTCTGGTGCTGATTTCCATGTGGGTGGGCCTGCGCATGCTTCAAGACCCCATGGGTCTCCTCAACAAACTCTCCTGTGAGGCTGGGACTCCCTCCTGGCACCTCAGCCCCCACACATATTTTCAGTTGGTACTTTTAGGCTTCACTTCCCTGTGCTGGGGCCCTGCTTTGCGCAGTCTGTCTTGCTGCCCATTTTCACCTGGTTTATCTGTAGCAAATGTTTGTCCACAGTCAGCCACCTCTTGTGCCCTGCTTGGCCTCCTTGTGTTCAGCAAACGGCAACCACTGCCTGTGCATCTAGGGTGACTGTACATCCGGGACCACCAGCCACCGTCTTATCCCACTGCGTTCCAACCCTGCTGGCTGCAGACTTTACCAGCTGCTGGCTCCGCCCCTCTTACAGATCTGGGTGAATTGTTGTCGGACTCCCATACAATTCAATTTTCTCTCTGTCCTGGTTTTTTTTTTTTTTTTTGGTTCTACATTTTTGTGGTCCTTAATATTGGTTGTGAGAGGAGGCACAGTGTGTCCACCTATGCCTCCCTCTTGGCCAGAAGTCCTTTTTTAAAAAAATCAGATCAGATTTGGCTCTTAGCCATTATTCCATCTTGGTAAATTTTAACTCAGTTACTATTTTGGTGTCTGCCCTCTCTATTTTGTTGCATAGAAGTCCAGGAGATTTATATGTTACCTACATAAATAGAGAGGACTCTAAATTTCCAAGGCTACTAGAGATTCGCCTTACCTCTTCTTTGTTACTTGAAATTCTGGATTCTCAGCCCTGGGTGGCACAGCAGAGCCTTTGTGATGGCTTTGAGCTCCAGTGGGGAATCCGCCCTCTTCATAGATTCTTTATAATTCTTAAAATCTTAATCTGCATCAGAATATTTTGATAAGGATTTTAGGAGGTATATTGTACCTTATCTATCTTTCATACAAGGCTGTACTTTGAGTGATAAATTTATATCAATAAAATCTATGATAATTTTTTATTTTTATATTTTTGTATCCTATTTTACTTGGGGGGACTATAGACAGTTCATGCTCCTTAGAGACTGGAGATGCTCCATTTTGTCATCATTGCTCTTGAGCAGAGGTTGGCAAACTTTTTTGGTAAAGGGCTAGATATTAAGTAATTTATGCTTTGCAGGTCAAGAGACAAAACAGAAGCTATTATGCAAGTACTTATACAATAATAGAAGACTCAAAATCTACAAAATTTGTATTATATTTGTAATAACAACAAACAAGTACAAATATTTTGCAATACATATTTGCTAATGAGAAGAATGGAATTCTTTTTTTGGGAGGATATAATTTTACTGAATTGGGGTGCAAAATTAGTGTTTATGTCAATGCTGATTTGTAATAAGCATGTATGTATTTCATACTTGAAAATGTCTTTTCACACTGAAAGGTGCTCTAACTAGTTATAATAGTTCACAGGCAAATGATTTTAATTTAGCATATTCATTGCTTGGAAAGCATTAATAGAATTTATTAGGTTTTCCTTGTGATATTTTCCTTTTACATGGAATTACATTGAAGGTTACTCACTTAGAATTGAAAGTTAAGTGGAAGCTCCTCAATTGCAGTTAAGTGGGTTTTGAAATACAGAAGTTTCCTTTGTGCTTGTATTTAAGTCTGAAAAACACTGCTGTAGTTTGAGCACAGAAAATATATCTGCTGCAAATTTGTGTGGAAATAGAAATCTCATATTTGTTTTAACTTTTGCCAGCATGGGAAGTACATAAATCAGCCCAACATTATTTGTGGTTCAAAAAACAACAATCGAAATGACTTACTGCCATATAGTTTTGCATGCACTTGTTTTGTGTCGTAAATTTAGGTTGACTTCATTAAAAAAAAACATTAGGTCCATAAGAGAAAATAACTTCCAAAGCTATTTAGTGTTCATTGGTTGAAGGTGAGCCTTCTTATTCATGAAAATCTCATTCCATACCATGAGCTTTAAAAAAAAATCACATTAAAACTGTACCATTATTACATAAAACTACTTTGTGATAGTGTGAGTCAGGCTTCTATTTTTGAGAAAACTTCATGGAACTAACAATGGTTAAGGGTATCAGAGCAAATGAAGGTCATTTTTAACACTATAGGTTTAAAGTTACATGATAAATTCATGTATTTTCCTCACAGTATCTGCTGATGAATAATAAAATGTCAATGTAAGAAACATTCAATCCTGTAGAGAATTTTTGGGAGTTTGAACGAAACTGTCAACAATTGTCAGGAAGCAAAATATCAATGGATTGAGAAAATGCTTCAGAAAAATGCCAGTTCTGCCCTCTTATACATTACAGTCAAAAGAGAGTACTTAAGTTGGTTACATGAAATCCATTGGTTATAGATTAGGGAGGCAGGAGAAAGCAAAGCACGGGAACTTCAGGGATTGTCTAAAAAGTAAGAGAATAGACACAGACTTCTTTTACTTGGGTGTCTATGAGATAGTTAACTGTCAACAATTAACTCAACAACAATTGAGGGGTTTGTGGTCTCCACTCTGGTGTGGTATCTGTACTTTGAGGGATATGGGAAAAGGAAATTACTTGAATATTCCAAAGTTATCTTATCATAGATGAGAAAAGACAAGAGACAGGCTATTATTGTATGGGAAGATCCTAGCCTAGGACATGACTACCTGTCATAAACTGCTTTCAGTTAATAACTTTTAATTTCAGACCATCCTTTGTGGTTACCGTAGGTCTCTGAGTTAATAAGATCACCATGCAGGCCTCTCCTGAGCTTGTTAGGTTTAGTATATGGCCCCTTTTTGTCCACACAATGAATAATCATAGGCTTTAAACACCCTACGTTTTTACAGGCTCTCTATCTTAGTAGATTCCACTTAAAAAGTTTTATTGAATTAGTTTTTTTTCAACTTCTTTGGAAATATTTTCATCTGTAGTTGTTCCCTGCAGCTTAGTCATAGAGACTAATTCTTCAGTCACCTCAAAATCAGCATTGACTCATATAAAGAACAACTGAGTAGTATCCATAACATTTGTCAACTCATCAAAGCCAAGGAAAACCACTCAAAATAATGTGCCTCTTTGTTATTTATTTTTATTTTTAAAATATTTTATTTATTTATTTTTAGAGAGAGGGGAAAGGAAGGAGAAAGAGAAGGAAAGATCAATGTGTGGTTGCCTCTCGCATGCCCCCTACGGGGGGCCTGACCCAAAATACAGGCTTGTGCCCTGACTAGAAAATGAGCCAGCAACCCTTTGGTTCACAGGCCAGCACTCAATCCACTGAGGCACACCAGCCAGGACTAATGTGCTTTATTTTTAAATTGACAATTGATATTGCCCCCAATGGTTTCAACTCTCAGTTGAATAGTGCTAAACAAATTTATTTTCTTTGTACACATTAGTTCAGCATCTATAATCAAACATGACTTCATTAAGTCACTGTTGGTAAATGGCTTTCCTTGCTTGGGTAACAAATGAGCCCCTCGCAAATTCACTTTGGTTACAATCTCATTTTCAGGGTCTTTTTTTGTTGTTTGTTTGTTTTACCTTTGTGAAGAAATTTTACTATGATGAGATATTTTGTTTTAAATTTTGTAATTTTTCAGACCACTAATTTTTCTGAGTTGGACGTATTGTGATGAGTGTTTAATTGGGCATATATTGTATACTTTCAGTATGGATATAATGTCATTAAATAATAAACAAAATGCTTTGCTATCCCATTCAATAACAATGTAGTCCATCTTCAGTGCATGCTACAAGTACGGCATATGTTGTTTTCTTATTTTGATGTGATGAGTTTGTGCTGGTAATAAAATAAATTGGGGTCAAAGTAATACACATATTTGAAATGCTGTCACATTATATCTGTGCCACAGTGATCTGTAGCACGCCAAGCAGGTGTGCAAAGCAGTGAGCATGATAGTGCCATATATGGTCATCGTCACAACCACTCAACTGTTTTAGTGCAAAACAGCCATAGATATAAACAAATGAGTGCATTTGTGTTCTAATAAATCTTTATTTGTGGACACTGAAATTTGAATTTCCTATAATTTTTATCTATCATGAATTATTATTATTCTTTTGATTTTTAAAAACAACTTAAATATGTAAAGATAATTCTTAGTTCATTGGTCATATAAAAATGGTCAGCTGGCTGTATTTGTCCTCTAGGTCACTGTTTGCTGACACTTGCTGTCAGCAAGTGAAAATCAGTAGAATCTCAGAGACATTGAAAAACACAGATCTCTATGTCCTGCTTTAAGACTTGGTATACAAAGTTAGGAAACCTTGGCTATTTTGTTTAGCATCATATCCCCAGAACAAAGATACTCAGTAACTATTTTATTTTAGAATGTAAATGATAGACAATTTCTGGCATATGGTAAGCCTATAAACATCTGTTGGGAGCATGAAATGAATGAGTGATTTACTATATATCTTATACAATATATGGGATCCTAAAGATAATGGGACTAAAATGAATTGTTTAATATTAGGTTAAAAATAGAGAGGCTAGGCCTAAGGAGCATGAAAAAGTGCTCAGTAGCTGGGAATCATTTTGTCTAGATTACTAATTTAAGTTATAAAAACTGCAGAGCATATTATTTTGGCTAACTCAGGTGTGAGGAAAGTCGTAGCAGACAAAACACACTGGAGGCTATTTTAATAAGACTCCTTACTGTTAAATTGTATAATTAAATTCCTTGAAAAAAATTATGCAGAGAAAAAATGAAAGAATTTTCAAGAAAGAAGGAATTTCAAGCCAAAGAAACTAGTAGCTAATAGTGTTTTCAGGAGGGTGAGTTAGTGTATTTTAACTATTTAATGTATTCGACTACTTAAACAAAATCTCCCCTCTCCAATTAATGGGTACTTTCAGGAACCTGGTTTGTCCCTAGGATATGGGTAACTGTGGGACATAGATCTGCTAGCCAAAAGTACATTTTACACTACATTTTCATACTGACTAGGAATGCATGCATATAAAGATCTCAGTTGGCTTTTAAACATCACTTTTAGCTTGATGCTATGTTCCATGAATATGCACTCGTTTATCAACTTAGAGTCATTTCTCCTTCCAGCAGCCTTAACTTTGTGTTCTGTCACTTCCTAGAGCAATATTGGGTGTGACATTGCAATGTAAGTACAGGTTTCATGTTTGGTTTATTTTTCTGCTACAAGGATGTGTTAGAGAAGGGTTGGCATACTGGCTTTTTCACATTCTAACTGTGCCCTTGTATTCATGGTGCTCCATTCTGGAGCCTTGGTTTCTTTCTCTGAGTAGTTGTAATGTGATCTACTTCAGAGCTTGATTGTGGAGATTAAATGAGACATTATGTGTCAACTGCTGAGCACAGTGCTTGGAGAATGGTAATTGTAGATATTTATATTCAGTGATAAATTTCATACTTTAATGTTTCTTAATTTAAGATGACTAGGTGACTGTTGACACTGTGTAATATAAGCTCATTATGGACAGAGTTAATGGTTAACTACTTAAAAATGTGGTATGGATGAACTACAGTGCTTTAATATCCATGGGGTAGCTCATGAGTGTGCTTTGCCTGTGTGTGTACTACTATTTTTAACTACTATTTTTCTTGTTTTCTAACTTTGCTTGAAAAAAATTAATGCAAATTTTGTTAATGAGATTTGTGATAAGAAATACAAGGGCTATTTACCATTCATTAGTTTACCCATTAATTTTTAATTTCAACAAATATTGAACACAATGTTCCAAGTGGTGGTTGAAAATGAAGAACAAAATGTGAACTCTGCTTCTAAGGTGCGTACTTGTAGCAGGGGCGACAATCCAGTTAGTGGTTGAGTAACAGAGTAAGTGTACGGTAATATGGGAATAAATGGAAGGGGTACCTACCCTGGTTTTGGGAGATCAGAAATTTCCCAGAGGAAAGAAATCTTTGTGGAAGCCAAGTGAAATAGTGATGAGGAGAGTGAACAAGCAGCAGAAGGAGCAGTGAAAGCATCTGGAGGGGTTTTTATGGGCCTTGTAAGCCATGTTGTGAAATGCAAACACTATGCTAAGGTCATGAAGGAGCCTATGAAAGGTTTTAAGTACACAAAAACATTTCTGTTTGGAAATATAATTTTGGTAGTAGTGTGGAACAAGTTAAGTTTGTGGGCAAGGATGTTACTGAACAGAAATGGAGTTCTGCTGCCCACCACTGCCCATAGGTAAACTCTGGAGGCCAGAGGTTTGGTGAAAAAGGAAAGGGGTCTTTTATTTAAAAACTGCACAACTTAGAAGAAAGGCAGGTTCCTACCCCATAGCCCATCACCTCCAGGACACCTAGAGAAACACTGTCCCCTTCTGCCAGATCAGTCCAAGTCTGTGCCTGGATTTCCTTCTCCCATTTCAAAATACCATCTTTGGGACACTGCAGTCCCCCACTACACAGTCATCCAAGCTGCTCAGCTTCTTTCCCCATCACTGTTAGTCTTTAGGCTCCTTAGTGGATGGAGCCTGCACATATGACCAGAACTGCCAACCACTTCTGCCACTTGCTATGCCATGGCTTCCAGGGCCTGCTGGTCTGCAAGGGCTCCAACCCAGATATTCAAGCCAGGGATCACAGAGGAAGAAGAGGGAGTTTCTCCCTTCCCTGCATTTAAATCTCTTAGCATAAACTTCTGCGCACTCAGGCTGGATCTAGTTCCCTCAGGCAATCCTGTCCTTCTCCCAGGATAGACTGGCAGGTCTGCACCTCTACTTGACACTGTCATCCTTTCTAGTTTCCCTTTAATCAGGAACTGGAAGGAGGTAAGAGGCCTTTTCCCATTGTCCATCACTCTGTAGTCTTGCAGGTTCTATGTAATGATTTCCTCCTGCTGTGTTTCCCCTGGAGAGCAGGGAATCTGTTGTCACACACCATGCTAGCTTGTTTACCAGGGGAATGTAGCCTCTCTTGCACTTCCTCGGGACCCTTCCCCTCTAGTCCACACACCATGCTAGTATCAAGGAGGCCATTTATGAGGCTGTGGCACTGTTCTAGGTTAGAGGAAATTGTGGCTGTGGGGTTAGAGAGAAAGTAAATAGATTTGAGATCTAGTGAAGAGTTAGAATTGACTTTACTTGGCCATAATTGAGGATGATGATGTGAAAGATAGAGGATTAAATCATGATTCCCAAGTTTTTACTTCAGCCTCTGGGTGGATGTTAGTGCCATTCACTGAGGTAGGTGGAGTTTTAGTTGCTGTTAATCTCTGCTCTTGTTTTCTTTCCTTGAACCAGAGGTTCTCTACAAATAAATTATGATCCAGAAGTTGACAATGAAGTCTTACTGAGCCAGCTGCCATCATTATGTCATGTTTCCCATAGTTCACAAGTCTATCCTAACTCCTTCAAACATTGATTCGACAAAGGTTTATTGAGACCCTACTATGTACCAGGCACTATACTTAGGTGTGCAGGCTAGTGGTAAGTGAAGATAGGCACTTTTTCTGTCTTCAAGGGTCTTGTTGGCTGGCAGGGAGGACATGTTAAACACTAATTAAAATAAGGCATGATTAGTATTAATGATAGAGAAGGGGGTACTGGGTAGTATGTTTCAATGAACATAACATTTCAAGGAAATTGAAAAGAGTCCTATTATTTCATATATTAACTGTCACCACTAGAGTCTTTAATGGCCATGACTCATGCCTGGACTTCTAACTGTAGTTCAGTCAGTATTTACTTATTTTGTGATCTTGTATAAGCTACTCAATGTCACTGCCTTCAGTTTCTTCAACTGTAAAATGGCAAAAATTATATCTATCTCTTAGTTGGGAAGATTTAAGTGAGAAGACTATTTAAAAAGTACTGTTTTATATCATTAATTGTTCAATAAATTATGTCTTATAAAAAAGGTATTGTGCTTGTAAAAAAAATGGGAATTAAGTAGAGTCTTAATCTCCATGTAGGATTTTCACCTGTCTTTACGGATCACCGTCTTTAGGCAAGAAATCTGAACTCATGTAGCTTCTCCTATATACAAAAGGGATCATGTTGCCTCTTTCTTTCTTTCTTTCTTTCTTTCTTTCTTTCTTTCTTTCTTTCTTTCTTTTGCAAAAGGGTATAAAGATTAATTACACCATAAAATGGATTTTTATTTTTTACAGTAGGTGCTACATAGTGTTTTACTTCAAATTTTTTTCTGCAAGAGTTGAAAGTGCTTCATGTCTCTTTCTAATTCTATTTTTTTTTAAATGCATGTGGCTGTTCACTTAGCTTTTAAGGTGATGTGTGGACATTTCTCATTACAGCAATAATTTATGTCACTTTATATGGCATGCTAAAATCCTTTTTTGACAATCTTTTGGCAATTGTGACATGTAACAATTGTTAGGTGGGATGGATGTATATGCAGATGCTTAACCAGATTTTATTGATTATAAATAAAATAGCTTAAAAATAAAACTCTAAAAATATAATCACTGCTGCTGTTTTTCACAAAAAAAGTTAGAATAAAGGAATATGAGGTGTTCTTTTAGGGACAGACAGATGGCTTTTTTTTTCTTTGCACTAGGATGCGGATGCTATCTGGAAAGCCACCTTCAGAACTGGTAAAAGTGCACAATGTGGTGCATCCTCTGGAGTGTATAGAAGACAGGATGAGAACTGATCATGCATTTAGAAAGCCCCTTAAACTATCCCCTAAAAATGAAATATCTATAGGGAATATCAATCTTCTCATAAGCTCCAGTATGTAAGAAATACTGCATTACTTATTTCTTTTAAATCAACCAAAATCCAACTCTGATTTTCCATCCCACCACCTTGAAGGGAATTCAACCTCAATCATAATGGAACTCTTCTCACTCACAAAGTTATGGAACTGAGGAGATGCTGAACACAACAGATTGTAAGAGTGATCCTAGGTCTTTTAGTCCAAATTTGTTTCTACTTTGATGCCCATTGTCCACCAGTTTCTCTTAACAGTGTACTATATTGGCATTTTGGTTGAAACAGTTCTTGTAGTGTAGAGCAGTCCTGTACAGTGTAGGATACTTGTAGTATCTATGACTTCCACTCATTTTGACAATCAAAAAAAGCCTTCTACACCTTTCCAAAGCCCCTGCGTTGAGTTTCTTAATAGACAGACCTACTTTTATCTCTCCAGCCAATCCTTTGGAACCTGATGGTGTTGGGGCTATCATGTCCCCCATTACATGGTCCCCTCCTGGGCTCAGGTGCTCTGAATGGAGACTTGTTTGGTGGCTACTTTGCTGTCATTTTGTGTGCCAACCCAGCCTTTTCCCTAAAACTCTGCAAGGGAGAATCTGTAGGTTTCTTCACTGGAGTTTCCATAGTCCTCCAGCCGTTTCTTATCCTCGGAACAATCTTTTCTTCCCCTTTTGCTACTTATACCACACCTATTACCTCCTTTATCCTCCACTCAAACCCAAATGCAGTGGTTTCTTTTTGTTTCCATAGCATAAGCCTTTTGGGAAACTATAGCAAGAAAGGGAGAGTCTCTTCAGGCCATTTCTGCTTTAGTCCTGCAGCCTACCCTGTGGCAAAGGAGTACAGAAGTTCTGGCCATCTTCTCAGAACCTAGGGGTAGAATATAAGAAGGGAAAATAGAAAATACAAACTACTAAATGTTGTTTCACTCTTTTGGGACATTCAATAGCAACAAAACCAAAAAGTGAATTAATATGTAATAAATTATCCCACCATGTATCCAGAATGTATTTTATATTGTATTTTCTTCACAAATGAATGTTCTTGCTCTACCTCTATGGTCTGCAGAGTTCTCAAACTTCGGCAAATAGGAGGCATGGCTATTAGTAATGCTATCAGAGGCAAAGCAGGGAATAATTTGACAGGATTGAGGGCTAGACTTATTTTTTTTCTTTTGGGATTTCTCTACTCAATAACAAAACACAAAGTTATTTCAGCAAATATTTTTCTCAGTTCTTGAGATGGTGCATTTGGATAAAATTCAATTACCATACCTGGAATGAATCTAAAGGAAGTGGGAAATGTCCTTGGGACCTGTGGAATGATTTTCCAGGGTTATATTTGTGATGCGACTATGTCCTGTGGAGTCCCAATGTTGTGGATCCAATGAACAAATTCACATGGACTGCAGAAGTCCTGTGGAGAAAAAGGGGCCCCACGGCCACTCTCAGAGAGGGAGCACCTCGACCCTTGCCTGGACAGGCTTTTATTGCTTTCTAATAGTGTGTATCAAAGAAGGTTTCTATTCATTATGCTCAGGTTTGCTTTAGATGATTACTTTTACAGATAACAAAGGAAAGGATGTTACTGATTACTTCCTACAGGTTTACAAGGAAAAAATGTTGCAAATGCAAGGGAACAATAAGAGTGATTGGTCTGGTTACACTCCATCTTGGGAGAATTAGCACAGACTTCAGGAAATTACTTTAAAGATATGCCATAAGCATTTGCCGCTTCAACTCAGGTGAGGGAGTTTTAGCAAGAGCAAGCTTCAAAGCAGCCTAGTTATAATGCAGGCCTGGTTTCTCACGGGAAAGCCGAACCATGAGTTTGGCTTCCTGTGTACCGATTCACGCCTATTGGTTTTTTGATAGGGCTGGGCTACATTTGCCATTCCCCATGGATAGGTTCCCTATATTTGCCCCCCTCCCCCTTGTTTTTAGTTAGGACTGCCACAAAGCTTGCTACTTGCTGTCTCCTACATGACCCTGGGAAAATAATTTGCAAGTGCATTGAAGTATATAAAGCGTTATTAGAATCAGTAAACAACCAGCAGCTCCAAAGACCCACATTCTCAGGTTAAGTCCATCAAACCAATTTTTGTCATGGAGGGTTTGAAAAACCTCCTGCTTAGTTAAGCGTAGAATGTCCTGCAACTGCTGATGCAGCTCTAGCTGCAATTTATCAATTTGTCCCTTTAAGGTGGTAGGAAAAAGTCCCTCTTAGGTGATGTTGAATATCACTCTCCGGAGTACTGGCTCGCGTTCCACTGGAGCAGGGTGACACACATCTTGGAGAAGTCTGGATCGGGATTGTCCAATGGGGTGGAAGTGGGTTGCTGCCAGGGAAGCCTTTTCTGTGATACTGCTTCACCCTCTTTGCTGGCAGCTCTAAAGGTCTTTCTGGAGAGTAAACACATGCATACCCTCTTCCCATTTTCCTTCCCCTAATGGGTCTTTGTACAAGATCAAGGGTTGAGGGACTGCAAGCCTGTTTTTCACAAAGCGTTTGTCTATGGGTGACTAAATTATCATCACAATGTAAAAAATTGTATGTATATATTGTTAGCATGGTTAAATTCCTGGGAGGTGTTTCCTGACTCACCCCTTTTTATTTGTTTAATAATGTTTTAAAGGTCTGGTGGGCTCTTTCAACAATTGCTTGGCCTGTAGGATTATAGGGGATACCTGTTTTATGTCAAATTCCTTATTTTTCTAAGAAAGCCTGAGTGGCTTGTTGCAATGTATCCTCAGCCATTATTAGTCTTGATTTCTTGTGGATGGCCTAAGTGGCTGAAGGCCTCCAGTTCTAATATTCTTTGCTGATTCCACAGTGAGGGGAGGGGCCTATGGAGCACCTGAGTAAGTGTCTACTTGGACAGACAGGCCCCCTGCTGTTTCTGCAAGGTGCAATGAGTTTGAGCAGGGAGTTGATCACTTTATTGTTCTCAGGACCTGGTAGTTCCTAAGTCTAGGATTAAAATCTGTTTGTCAAATTATTCCAGGTTGCAACCCTCTGGGGTTAATGCTGAGAGTAGGATGATTTGCATTCCCCATTCAGTGAGGGAGGTCTCTGCTTCAGATATTAAGTGGGGCAGGGAGGACACAAGGCTGAATTTGTCCAACTTGCCTATCCAGACCAAAACATTTAAGAGTCTGCATACTTTTGTATGGCTGAGAAATGCCCCCTATCCTAGGTATAGAAATGTAAACAAAATAGAAATCTCTTTTTTAAAACTAAGCATGCTGGCAGCCCCCCAAAGTGCGGAGGCTGTTGTCTCTTACCTTAGGGATGACCTGGGTGGAACTCCCCTTCGTGATGTGCTGTCTGTGCCAGTTCTAAGTCTGCTGCTAGGCCCCGGCAAAGGCCAAGTGCTGCAGGGTGCCTTGGCCCCCGGGGGCAGATCCAGCAGGTCTGGACCTTACCTGATGCTGGGTGAGTGGAAAGGTTGCTCCCAAGTGCACGGGGAGGAGGAGAGGTGAGGGGGACCAACCCCACCTTCCGCTGTTGCTGGTCCTTGGCAGAGAGACCGGGCAGGGCCCGTGATGCCCACTGCAGCTGGGGTGACCATGGGAAGGGCTCAGCAGGCATCCAGAGTCTCTGCCGCCACCGTCTTTTTGGCCCCTTCTCTTTTTGTCTAAGCTTTCCTGATTGTGAGGGCTTCTCCGCCCTGCTTTTTCCCATATATCTAAATCTAAAGATCCCTTATCTGGGAGCTATCCAGTAGATTTAAAAAGCTGCTGAATTAGTGTAAAACATTGCTCCTGTTCCTTAGAGAGCCCGTTCCCCATGGTTGAGGATTTGTAGAAACCTTTAAGGAAATTTTTTCACAAATAAAAGAACCTCTTCTGAAATTCCTCCCGTGGCAAGCATGGTGATTACAAAACCAGTTTCAGTTTCGTTTTCACTCCATCTGCACCTTTAAATCCTACTTCTTGCTAGTGAAAAGAATGTAGTGGGTCAAAATGTGCTGTTTGTGAAAGATGGACAGGTGGGGTACTGGAGATTCCAGGTTCCCTAACCCTGCTTATGGGTCTCAGGTCTTCCCCCAGCGTTTAGGACTGTGGGGTGGGGCTCCGAGCACTAGGTGACCAGCCTTTATATCACGCTTTCTGGGACACGCCAGAAGTTAGATGAAGTCGTTTTGGAGGTCCCTATAAGGTCCCTGCATGTCTCAGGAGTTGATGTCAGACACCCTTTTAAGGTTCTGACTCACTTGGGAACACCCAATTTCTTGAGCCAAAGGGAAGAAATGCCTTTTGTTTTCAGAGCTCTGAAAATGCCAAAAGCTCTCATACAAAGCCTGTGACTAACACTAAATTCTGCTGGATAGAGATTTTGGAGTCCGGTCAAAACTGAAACACTCATTTACTATCTACTTTTCTGTTTACAGGCGGTTGGAGGGAAAAGGCAAAATCAAAAGGACTGCAGAGGCAGCTTGAAAGAAAGAATTTGCTGAGAGGCTTGTAAATAGCTCTGCAACTAGTTGCTGTTTTTCAAGCTTGATTAAAGGGAAAGTCTTTGCTCTTTCTTCCAAGCCTAGACCTAGTTAGGGGTTGTGCCGCGGGGATGGGCTTGTGAGTGTTTTTATAGTGTGCCTCTCATTATGTGGACTTTTGCTTACGGCTGGTGGGAAACCTAGTGTTCTGACCCGGTCCACATTCCAGCTTATCCTCACGGGTGTCTTCTAGTGGTGAGTGCCCTTATGGCTCTTAATTGCTCCACCCGTGTCTGGCAAATACTTGGGAGAGAGAGCAAGGCTCCTGCTTACTAAAGAGGGTGCAGATGCAAAGGGGCTGCAAGAGAGGGTGACCTTGGAAGAAATCCATTTTCCTCTGAAATCCAGCCCACCCTGTGACCTTTCCAAAAAGCATTCGGTGTCGTCTGCCCTTACCTGAGCTGATGTGCCCACTCCAACCAAGTTGGTGTGTTGTCCACAATGACGGCTTGCAGCCCTGGGTCCTTGTTCCTGCGTGCCACATGATGCAGACTCTGGCCAGCATGGAATGGCAAATGTACCCAGCCCTATCAAAAAACCCATAGGTGCGAGTCAGCATGCAGGAAGCCAAACCCACAGTTCGGCTTTCCCATGGGAAATCAGGCCTGGATTATACCTAGGCTGCTTTGAAGCTTGCTCTTGCTAAAACTCCCTCACCTGAATTGAAGCTGCAAATGCTTACTGCATATCTTTAAAATAACTTCCTGAAGTCTGTGCTAATTCTCCCAACGATGGAGTGTAACCAGACTAATCACTCTTATTGTTCCCTTGCATTTGCAACATTTTTTCTTGTTAACCTGTAGGAAGTAATCAGTAACATCCTTTCCTTTATTATCTGTAAAAGTAATTATCTAAAGCAAACCTGAGCATAATGAATGGAAACCTTCTTTGATGCAAGCTATTAGAAAGCAATAAAAGCCTGTCCAGGCAAAGGTTGAGGTGCTCCCTCTCTTGGAGAGTGGCCATGGGGTCCCTTTTTCTCCACAGGACTTCTGTAGTCCATGTGAATTTGTTGGTCTCATCTACAACATATTTGGACAGATAGAACATCTGCTATACACTTCTTGAGCTACAGTAGTAGTAATATGGTTTGCTCCATGAAATCACCTTTTAGGACTTTAATGTTTCAGCTCATGTACATATTAATGTATAGGTAATTAAGCCCCTGTAGGTAAGATTGATTTTTGATTGGGTCTAAGCCGTATCTGTTTGCTTGGGACAAAGTTTCCCCATTTTGTTGCCATATGCTCTTCCACAGTTGTCTGTTGGAACTATAAAAGAGTTTTATAGATTCAGTAGGAGCAAAGAGCATTCTCAGATCTGGGTAATTTGACTATTTAATGCTGCCTGTCTAGCTGCAGTATCAGGCAAATAATTTCCTATTGCTTCCATGGTGGCAACTTTAGAAAGTCCTGGAATTTTGATAATTACCAATTGTTTCAATTTCTGTATGACATCTAATAGTTTTATGACCTATTTTTCATTCTTTATGGGTGACCCTGAGGAAATTAAGAAACCTTGCTTCTTCAATAATATTCTGAAGTTGCGAGCTACACCAAAGGCATAACTGTTGTCAGTGTAATTATTGGCTATTTGGTTTTTGGCCAATTGACAAGCTTGAGTTAGAAAAGTTAATTAGGCTTGTTGGGCAGATCTTATTTCGGTAAATAATAACTTTCAATTTATGTCCACCATTAAGTAATTGCCTGTCCAGGTTGGTAGCATACCTGTTTATCTTTCAAAGATCCTTTTGCAAACCGAATTTAGTCAACATTATCAAGAGATTTCATTTAAACGATTCTTAGGAACAAGAAGGTGGTCAACAAGCAAAACAGAACTGTGGATATCTTCATACTGCAATGAAAGTAGCAAAGTTGCTGGGTTGAGACTGTTTTATTACACTCAAGTAAAATTAAGTGCAGAAGGCAAGAGCCAGTTGATGAAAGAAAATTGAATGTGATAAGAATTCAGTAGAGAGTCAACAGAATTAGGAACATAAACAAAAGAGATCCTATACCTATCTTTTCTGTTTACTTACATGACATGTCTGTGTCAGAGATGGCTGTCATGCAGGGAGGGAGCCCTTTGGTCACTGAGGCTAATTGCTAACTACAATATCCTGTAGGTCTATGCTAATTACTGTTTGCATTAAAACTTCTAAAAGTATTTCCTTTATTTTCATGAATAAAAAATTAGAAAGTTTATATTTAAGTTGTGACAGAGAAGAAGATTTAGATAATCTTTTAGAGAATTTATAGCTTGTTTCTCTTCTGCGTTTCACTGAATTGGATCAGGTCAATTTGATTTTATTCAGAAATAATTATGTTGGGGCATTTATAAAAATTTGGAATCCAATTGTGACATTTATTCAAACCCAAGAATTGTCTAAGCTGAATTCTTATTTTTGGAAGAGGAAAAGATAGGATTCCTCTGAGTTTTTTAGGTTTAATTAGTAGCCTGTATTTAGATATTAGATAACAAAAATATTTTACTGGGGGTAAACAGAATCAGAGCTTGTCCCTTGATATCCTATATCCCTTTATAACTACCTGTTGTGATAGGTAAACTGTGTCCTTTTGGGGAGTCTGGTAATTTCCTAGAGCATAAATTATCCACATATTGGATTAGAATGGAGTCTTAAGGAAAATTAGTGTTATTTCAATCAGCTTTTAGTAGCTAAGACAATAGGTGGGATTCTCCATTTATCCCTATGGCAATAGTGTCCAAGTAAACTTGTAATCTTCCCATGTGAAAGCAAAGAGGTATTTCTGTCTTTCTTTGTTTTCTTTTCTTTTTCTTTTTTTGCAGAAATGCTGAAAAATGCACTACATAAATTTATTATTGAAAAATATTGGCAGTATGCAAGAATAGCTGATAATATTGTAGGTTACATGGATTTGGAACTACAGTGTATTTGGGAATAACAATTTCACTTATAGCTGTGAGAGTCTGTACTTACCCAGACCCAAATCTCTATACTTACCCATTGAGTATCTTTACTGGAAGGACATGGAATTTTAAGTTCCTTCTTCTTTTTTTTTATTTTAATTGTTCTTGTACAGTTTTCTGTCTTTTGCTCCCATTCCAGCCCACCGCCCCAGCTCTCCCCCGCCATTTCCACCCCCCACTAGTTTTGTCCATGTGTCCTTTATGCTTGTTGCTCCAAACTCTTCCCCTTTACCCCTGAAATTCCCTCCCCTCTCCCCTC
>PVKU01009930.1:0-57048 GCA_004027475.1 Anoura caudifer | reverse complement strand
TTAAAATGAAGGAGAGAATTCTAGAAGCAGCAAGGGATAAGGGGACAGTCACCTACAAAGGAGTTCCCATCAGACTGTCAGCGGATTTCTCAAAAGAGACCTTACAGGCAAGAAGGGGCTGGAAAGAGGTATTCCAAGTCATGAAAATCAAAGACCTACATCCAAGATTGCTCTATCCAGCAAAGCTGTCATTTAGAATAGAAGGGAAGATAAAGTGCTACTCAGATAAGGTCAAGTTAAAGGAGTTCATCATCACCAAGCCCTTATTATATGAGATGTTAAAGGGACTTATCTAGGAAAAAGAAGATAAAAATATGAACAGTAAAAAGACAGCAAACTCACAGATATTAACAACCAGACCTAAAACAAAAGCCAACTAAGCAAACCACTACAACGGGAGCAGAAACACAGAAATGGAAATCACATGGAGGGTTAGCAACAGGGGAATGGGAGGAGGAGAGAGGGGGACAAGGTACATAGAACAAGTAGCACAGACGGTGAGTAGAAAATAGACAGGGGGAGGGCAAGAATAGTGTGGGAAATGTAGAAGCTAAAGAACTTATGGCATATGGGCATGAACTAAAGGGGGAATGTGGGTGGGAGGGGGTGTGCAAGGTGGAGGGGAATGAAGGGGGGAAAATGGGACAACTGTAATAGCATAATCAATAAAATATAATTTTTTAAAAAAAGAAGTGGTTAACAAAAGAGTCAGTCCAAGCAGTATGGAGTACACAACATCCGCTAGTATGTACTCCTACCAAAATATTTAAGCCTTTCCATGAGAATGCAAAACAAATCCAGAAAAAGGAGATATTTAACAGGATAAATGATCCTCTCTTTTTGGCAAGTCAAGGTCATGAAGCATAGAACTATTCTGAACTAAAAAAGGTTTAAATGACACACACCCCAAAGGCAGTATGTTATTATCTTGGATTAGACCCTGGTATGGATAAACCAGCTGAAACAATATTTTAAGGAGAATTTTAAGAAATTTGAATATGTAATAAACATTAGATGGTGATTAGTAATTATTATTAACTTTCTTAGACCTAATAATGCTATTTTGGTTATATAAGCAAATGTTCTCATTTTTTACAGATACATACTAAAGTACTTAAGAGGTAAACTATCACAAAGCCTACGGTTTTCCTTAAAATACATCTGCATAGTAAGAGTTAGTTGAAAAGAAGAAAAAGATGAAACACTTTCTTCAGAATAAATAAACACAAGCAGCAGATGATATCTTCAAATGAAATGGTTCTGGCTCATAACTTTCCACCAAAACTTCTAAGACTCTTCTTCCCTGTTAATATTGCCTTAAAAGAATGATAAATTCTTTTCATAAGTTGGATATTTAGTCCTTCTTTATTCATTGTTTTTCAGAAAAGCAGCAGGATAACACTCTAGCATGAAAATATTGTTTTCATTTTCTTCCTTTTTCTACTTAACATAGTCCACAAAGGATGCTCCCCGGCACAGCAGCAGCAGCATCACCTGGGAAGTGTTAGGAATGCAAATCACAGGCCCTGACTCCAGGCTTCCAGGATCACAAACCCTGGGGCTGGAGATCAGCGGGTTCTGTGATGCTGATGTACACTGAGGTTCAGCAGTCCTTATTCTAGAGTTCTGTTTCTCCCTTTGTGAGTCATGTAGTCATTGCTACATGTTGGCTTGCACATGGGAGATGAAATAAAGGAAGATCCAGAATTGTAGAATTGATATGTAGTTTTTACTCTTCTCTACCAATGCCTTTAGCCATGAAATTAAGAAGTGAGAAGACAATATTTGTTATATTGGATGTTCCATTATACTTACAACAGAATTTTTGGAGCATTATTGAGAATAATGAACATGTTCTGTGTAATCATCAGTATACTTTCCAGAGTCCAGGAGAGCCCTCTACTATAAGATAAAATAGGGCCCATTTTTCTCCCTTGGGCACTTCCAAGCCCAGCACAAGTAGCAGCCATCTGCAGATTGCTCTGTAGCTTGTGTCAGGTGGCCCTGGGCAAGGCACAGGCAGTGGCTGACCTTGTACCTTCTGGGAGGCCCCAGAGCCAGTGCATCCAGTGGACAGCTTTAGACCATGCCGATTACAACCCTACCACCTCCACAAGCCACACACTCAAGGGGTGGGCTCGGTGAGCACTAAAGCCCCACTGAAGCAAGTCTTGCTCTGTAGAGTCTACTACTACACAGCAACATCCCCACTGTAGTCACAACTGTCCTTGTAGTCACTGTAGTCACAGCCTGTCCTTGTAGCTGATTGGCCTGTGGGTCAATCCCTCCCAGTGCCACCCACAGCAATCAAGGATCAGCTACAACAAGACAGTGCTCACAGCCCACACAAAGGCATAATTGGAGAACCCAGCACAGGTGACTGGGGGAAAGCACCACTGGGCCCTATAGGATACCTACTACATAAGGCCATTCTCCCAAGTCTGGGAGATGGAGCAGCTCTCACCTAACACATAGATACAAACATAGGAAAGCAGCCAAAATGCAGAAACAAAGAAACAGATCACAAATGAAGAATGAAGGAAATCTCTCGAAAAATAACTAATGAAATGGAGGCAAGCTAACTACCAGATATAGGGTTCAAAACAATGGTTATAAGGATGCTCAAGAAACTTAGTGAAGAACTCAGTAAGCATGGAAAAGGACATAGAAATCATTTTTAAAAAGTCAGAAATGAAGGATACGTTAACTGAGATGAAGAATTATTCAAAGGAATCAACAGTAGAGTAGATGAAGCTGAGAATCAAATTAGCAATTTGGAATATGAGGAAGCAATAAATACCCAATCAGAACAGCAAAAAGAAAAAGAAATTCAAAAAAATCAAAATGGTGTAAGAAGCCTCTGGGACAACTTCAAGCATACCAGCATTTGTATCATGGGGATGCTGAAAGGAGAAGGGAAAGAGCACAAAATCTAAAACCTATTTGAAAAAACAACAGAAAACTTCTCTAACTTGGTGAAGGAAATAGACATACAAGTCCAGGAAGTGCAAAGTGTCCCAAACAAGATGAACCCAAAGAGGACCACACCAAGACACATCATAATTAAATTGTAAAAAGTTAAAGACAAAGACAAAATCTTAAAAGCAACAAGAGAAAAGCAGCTAGTTACCTACAAGAAAGCTCCTGTAAATCTGTCAGCTGATTTCTCAACAGAAACTGTGTAGCCCAGAAGGGAGTGACAAGAAATATTCAAAATGATGAAAAGCAATGATCTACAATCAAGATTATCAACAAAGCTATCATTTTGAATTAAAGGACAGATAAAGGGCTTCCCAAATAAGAACAAGGTAAAGGAGTTCATCATCACCAAACCAGTATTACATGAAATGTTAAAGGGTCTTCTTTAAGAACAACAATAAAATAAATAACTAATATGAGCAATTAAATGGCAATAAATACATATCTATCAACAATTGAATCTAAAAGGCAAAATAAATGAGGAAGCAGAACAGAAACAGACTCATAGATACAGAGAACATTTTGCCGGTTGCCAGATGGAAAGGGAATTAGGGGATGGGAGAAAAAAGCAAAGGGATCAAGTACAAATTGGTTATTACAGAATAGTCATGGTGATGCAAAGTACAGCATAGGGAATATAGTCAATAATATATTCTAATAACTATGCATAGTGTCAGATGGGTATGAGGTTTATTGGGATGATCACTTAGCAAATTATGTAGTATCTAATCACTAGGTTATGTACCTAAAATTAATATAGTATTGTCTGTCAACCATAACTGAAAAATAAAAAATGATTTAAAAAATAGGCCTCATTTTATGGGCTAGAGTTTTATGACAACAATATAAATTACCCCTGCCCTTAAACATTTCACAGGATTGTACTAATGGGAACTCCTAGCAAGCCTGTTTACAATGTTCCGGGTCTCTAGTGGTCCGCCTTGGTTCTTTGGAAGACTAGTGACCATGGCTAAATGCTGTAAAACCCATTGCATTCGTATATGGCTTCTGGGTACTTAGTAAATGTGTGATGCTGATTCTTCCTTATCATCAGTAGGTAAGCAGAGCCCT
The DNA here is from genome assembly GCA_004027475.1 of Anoura caudifer. Taxonomy (NCBI): domain Eukaryota; kingdom Metazoa; phylum Chordata; class Mammalia; order Chiroptera; family Phyllostomidae; genus Anoura; species Anoura caudifer. Next base: position 52,998 of record PVKU01009930.1, on the reverse strand, counting down.
GAGCCATTCCACAGCACCATTATTTGCTAGTGTGCAAGCTGGAAACCGATACCAAAGTGCCTGATCTATCAGTGCTTTGGCTCCTGGACATACTGCCTGCTAAAGAGAATGCAGAATATTGAATTATTGTCCCATCCTCATGTCAGAAGTTTGAGGACATATTTAGCTAATTTATGTTCATATAAGAGGCGTCCAAGACTAACTAAAGTCAGACACTATTCATAGGACCAAATGGTGTCATACACAGTCTGTGTTAAAGCATGACCAGGCTGGTTCCCTACTCTGCACCTTCAGGAATGAGAGTCTCTTAAGCTGCCCGTAAACCACAGGCACCAGTCCTCACTGCCTGGGAATTTTGTGAAAGTATGCACAAATCCTTCTATGAGACCACTTATGAAACAATGTCCACTTTCCTGCCATATCCACCAATTTTATCACAATCCATTTTATCACAAAATCCAGTTTTATCACAAGCCAGACACAGTTGTAAATGAGGACAACCAACACTTAAGGCAGAAGTCAAGAGAGGCAAAAAGAAAGAGGAAATTAAATTATGCCGAAGCAAGAGAATTCAACTCAGATATGAATCAATGAAAAGGAAAATAACACATTTGCAGGAAATAGCAGATGAAACTGAAAGAAGGGACCATGGAAAAGATAGCAAAGATCACCTGACAGATCTACTGTGATGTTGCTTTATTTTTACTCTTTAACCCTCCAGTCTCTAAACAAAGTTATAACACTAATTATGCTGTGACCATGTGTACTGTAACCCTTGAAGAAAGCCATTGTCCTAAACATCTCCCTATGGGAAATCACAAGCTTCTATGGAGGCAATTACTGATACATCTGTATATACATAAATACACATAAATGTATTATACACACACATATCACAAAGTTTAAAACAGCATTAGGTTAGGTAGAGATGGATTTGCCCACTTACTTTCCTTGTCTCTCACATTACAAATGTTAAATCCTTCACTTATATTACTAGTATCAAATTTTTGTTTACCATAGCATATAGAAACCAAATTCTTGATTATATTGCACATACTTTTAGCAAGGCATCACTAAAATTAAACTGTAAACATACATCATTATAAATCATGTTTGCCCCTTGCCATATCTCTCAGTTATATGTGGTAATCTGACATGCTTCTTCAGACAACAACATGCTTATGAATTAAAGATTAAACTTTTTTCTCTTTTTAAAGTATATTTTATTGCTTATGCTATTCAAGTTGTCCCATTTTTTCTCCCCTTTATTCCCCTCCACCCTGTACCCACTCCAACCAGCATTCCCCACCCTTAGTTCATGTCCAAGTTCATATTCATGGGTTATACATACAAGTTCTTTGGCTTCTCCACTTCCCATACTATTCTTAACCTCCCCCTGTCTATTCTGTACCTGCCATTTATGCTTCTTATTCCCTGTACCTTTTCCCCCTCTCTCCCCCTCCCCCTCCCTGCTGATAACCCTCCATGTGATCTCCATTTCTGTGATTCTGTTCCTGCTCTAGTTGTTTGCTCAGTTCGTTTTGTTTTTATTTTTAGGTTCAGTTGTTAATAGTTGTGAGTTTGTTGTCATTTTACTGTTCATAGTTTTGATCTTCTTCTTTTTCTTAGATAAGTTCCTTTAACATTTCATATAATAAGGTCTTGGTGATGATGAACTCCTTTAACTTTACTGTATCTGGGAAGCACTTTATCTGCCCTTCCATCTAAATGATAGTTTTGCTGGATAGAGTAATCTTGGATGTAGGTCCTTGATTGGGAGATGATTTGCCTGGATCAACAGTGCAAAATGAATTGGGTACATTGGTTAACTTCAAATGTAAACTGGGGTGGAGGGAGAAGAGAGAGAGAGAGAGAGAGAGAGAGAGAGAGAGAGAGAGAGAGAGAGAGAGAGAGAGAAATGGGGTGAAAGTGGAGACAGAGACAAAGAGAGAAAAAGAATCAATGTTATAAATAGTTTATACTTTGGTAGATTCAACAAATATGTCAATCAATAGAGTGGGTAAATATTAATTGTACTTAATTCTGCACTGATGCTTGAAATAATTTGAGTTATATATGTCTCAAAGTGTTTCAAATGTGACAGTATAAAAAGGAAAGGAAAGGAAGAATTGGTATTTGAAGTTCTTGACCTTTCTTCCTTTCTCTTCTCCATGAGGGTCCTCATTTTGCCTGCACAGCTTCTCATCCTCTTCTGTTCTCTAAAACCTATAGATGATGGAGATTATTGATAGTAATACATAATCTAAGGATTGGTATGGAGATATAAAGGAAGAAAAGCTACAGAAAGGGGGAAGGAGAAGAAATTTAAAGGGCCAGGGAGAAGGTTGGGAGGGATGTTTTTACTGAGAGCAGGGAGGACAGAGTCCTGTTGATTTGAGGGAAAGAGAAACAATGGAAACATCTATAAGAAGTCAAATAAGTGGAGATAAGAAATTAGTCTTCAGCTAATATCACTAAGGATTACAGGTATTTTTCAGTGTATTTTGAGAAACTTGGATTATTTTAATTGTTTTGTTTTCAAATGTGCCAATTGTTATGATGTGTTTCTTCAATGAAAATATCCCTGTAAAAACTAGGCTTTGATGTCCTTCAATGTGGTTGCAGTTTTAATAACTTTCATTTTAATTTGAATGATGTACCACTCCTCCTGTTTGGCTATCTCTGTTTACTGAATTTCATCATGTTCTCTCTGTATTTGTCATCACTTCACCATCAACATGAGAATGGACAATTCTCTCTTGTTGTTTTCATGAAATCTAGGATATCATCATCTAGGTTGTAATCCGTTTCACACAACATTAAACATTGAGTTTGTTTGTGTGTTTTGTGCCTCCTCGCTTGTGAGTGTGTGTCCGTGGATGGAGATGGAGATTGGGACGTAGTCAAATGAGAACTAATAAGGATCATTCATAATCAGGAGAAGTCTCAGCACTTTTCAAAATAACACAATTGCAAATGTTATTACTTAATGAACACAACCAGCAAAAGCAAAGAGTCCATTAAAAGATAGATTGTGTAGTCCTGCGATTTCATGAACCTACACTTGACAGAAGGGAGAAACAGGAAGCAGAATTAGTGAACACTATTCCCTTTTAAATGAGCTTATGAGTTTCATTATAAAGATTTAGGTAGGCAGTTATAGAACATGTTCCACAGAAAAGCCACTCAGATCCTGGGAGAATATCCAGTGTACATGTGTGTGTGTTGATTAAAAGCCCTGGGCTTGATTCCTAGCTCTATTAACTAGGAAAGTTACATAGTATTATTAAACACATTAATAAAATTGACTTTATATGGTTGTTATAAATATTAAATGTGGTAATATTTGTAAAACCTGACATGTTAACTGCCCATAGAAAGCAAATAGAAAATAGCAGCAGCAAACACTTTTGTAGCAGTAACTATATGTGGCACGCTGGTCTATGAGCTATGTGTACATTAACACAGTAAATCCTCACAGCAGACCCGTGAGGTGGGTACTGTTATTACTCCTTTTTTAACAGGAGGGAACAGAGGCCTAGAGAGCTTAAGTAACTCCTTCAGTGTTACACAGTTATAATATGTTATAGCTGGAATTAAAACCCAGATGCACTGATTCCAAATCTGTGTACTAGATTATCTTCTCAGTAACAATAATAATAATGACTTCTATTATCATCATGTGAAGGGAAAAGGTGTGTGCTAACATGGGAGCTGATTTCATAATCCTTGCAGATATATATATATATATATTTTTTTTTTTTGCAGAATTTGAACTTGCACCAAATTGCCTATAAACAGCCTTTGCCTATATTTCTTTATGATAGCCCCATAAACTACTAGCATGGAGTGCTGAAGAAAATGTAGATTTGAAGCATTAAAGTGCAACGCAAACAGAATAAAAGACCTGACCAAAGTCTTAAAGTTTCTCTTTAGACATAAAAAAAAAAACTTAAAATTTTTGTTTGTCTGAACAGCAAACTAAGAAGTTCTTATTATACCCAAAACCTCGGTCTTAAATTGAAAGTTAATAGTTATTTGAGCCATTGGACACCCAAACTGTCTTTCATTAAAATAGTGTCAGAGAGTAGAGTTGCTAGATTTCCACAGATAAAAGTGTAATATTTGAGACATACTAAAATAATATTCATTATTTATCTGAAATTAAAATTTAACTGTAATTTCTGTACTTGATCTGACAACCCTAGAGTCAGAATATTAAGTAATTTAAGCTTCAGAGATGGGTATATGTGGCATTTATGAATTCTACCAGTTATTGGAAGTTTGAGAAAAAACGATGGAAATCTATTCTAAAAAAAAAGTTTGTGCCTTTAATATACATCCTCTCCATATTTTTTAAGGTAGGAATCAGAATTTATGAACAAAATTAGTACGATAAATAAAATTTTTCACATTAATGCCTTCACAAAGAGCTCAGTGCGCTAGTTTAAAAGACAGGTTGAAACACCTCCCCATGAAATCCATGAAGCTGTTGCAGCTTGACTAGGGCTTTCTGGATATTAAATTAAATCCTCTGAGTTCCACAAGAGTCAATTTATCATCTTGAGATAGTCAAAATAAAACTTTGGGTATATAGAAGTATCTCTGCAAAGCAGTACTGCAGAGCATGTAACAACATAAATCCCTGTGAAAGGGAACAGATTCACCCTTGGAAGGGAAGAGGGAGGAGAGAAAGGATGGAAAATCTGGTCAATAAAAACAGCATGGCTTTGTGTGTCATGTTTTCCATTAAAGCTGGAAATAAGAGCTAGGCAGGATGTCAACCTGTCCATCTCAAACAGTTTTCTGAGTTTGCGATACAGAGCAGGTTGTGTAAATCCATTTTTCACCAGCAAAAATCTGTCCTCCAACCAGAGCAAATCCAAGCCAGCCCTCCCATGACTGTGTGCCTGTCTGTTCAGGGAGACACCATCTTTTTCAAAACCCAAGGGAGCCGCATTTCGGGCTCCATGTCAAGCAGCTGTTCTGTGAAGAGAGGGTCTCCCACAGACAAACAACACAAAGCCTTCTCTGTGCCTTCGCAGGTGCTTATGTGCTACCAGAATCTCTACTCTTTAATGTGTGCAGTGATGGGATTGATGTTCATCTGGTGAAGCACCACAGAATTTGACACTTTCACCGTAAAATGAAAGAACTGTGTCTTCACAACTAAGGTTTATATTCTCATCGTTGTTAATGACATTCATAATATACAGTTTATTTTGAAATTGTTTCCAGGCCTTTTTCTTTTGAAAATCACAGTGGAACACATCTGCCAGGATAAGCAAACATAAATTTTGATAGTGATTTTTTACAGTGACTGGTATTGCAAATCAGTAGCAAATATATGTACACACATATATATGATGCTGTCCTCAAAAATCTCTCATTTATTCAAGTTTATCCAAGTAGTTGACATGAAAAAAAAAATCAAGTTCTCTTCCACAAAGGCAAAAGTAATGAAGAAAGCATCTGAAATTTGGGCTTTTTTCTTATTTTCCTGCAATTAATGACATTAAAAGCAAAGGCAACAAAAGCAAAATAAACACGAGACTACATCAAACTAAAAAGTTTTTAGTTTCTCTGCTCATTTTTAATTGAAAAACAACACATGAAAAGGCAATGTATGAAATAGGAGAAAATATTTGCAAATCAGATATCTCATAAGCAGTTAGTATCTAAAATATATAAAGAGCTTATACAAGGTGATAGCCAAAAAAAGCATTTAATTGAAACATGGGCAGAGAAACTGAATAAACATTTTTCCAAAAGACATACAGATAGCCAACCTGCACATGAAAGTTACTCAACATCACTAATCATCAAGGAAATGCAAATCAAAACTACAATGCTGTATCACTTCACATCTATTAGAATGGCTATTATTGAAACATCAGGAGATAGCAAGTGTTGGTGAGGATATGGAGAAAATGGAATCTTTGTGAACTGTAGGTGGGAATGTAAATTGATGCAGCCACCATGGAAAATAGTACAGAGATTCCTTTAAAAATTAAAAATAGAACTGCTATATGATCCAGCAATTCTGCCTCTGGATATATATCCAAAGGAAATGAAAGCAAGATCTCAAACAGATATCTGTACTACCATGTTATTGAAGCATTATTCACAATAGCCAAGATATGAGTTTTATATATACATATGTATATATACACATATATCCATATATATGGATCCATATATATATATATATATATTTCAGCCATATGAAAGAAGGAAATTCTACAATTTTTTCACAATTTGGATGAATCTTGAGGGCATTATGCTAAGTGAAATAAGTCAGACAAAGAAAGAAATACTGTACAATCTCACTTATATATGGAATCTAAAAACTCCAACTCATGGAGAGCAAGCCGATTGCTTCCAGGGCCTGGGAGAAAATGGGGAGATGTTGGTCAAATGACACAAACTTTCAGTCATAAGATTAGTAAATTCTGGGGCTCTGTGTACAACATAAGGGTTTCAGCTGACACTGTACAATATACTTGAAAGTTGCAAAGTAAGTGTTAAATATTCTCATCACCAAATGGAAAAAGTAATTATGTGACATGATAGAGATGTTAGCTAAAGCTACAATGGTAATCATTTTGCAATATATAAGTGTATCAAATCAATACCTTGTACCCTTTAAACTTATATGGTGTTATATGTCAATATATTTCAATAAAGGTGGAAATAATGCTATAAAATGCAATATTACAGAATTACAAAGTTTCTACAAATGATATTACACTCTTATACACCCATAGTGTATTTTCTTTATGAAACATATAGCTATAAAGCAAAATCTTAAAAATTTGCCAGAAAATAAGCATAAAATCAATGGTGGTAGTTAACTCTGGAGAAGGAGGGAGGGGAATGCGTTTAGAGAAGAATGTACTGGAGCCTCAAATGTATCTGCAATTTTTAATACTATAAACAAAGAAAATATGTCATCAAAAAAATGATAAAAGCTATATAAGAAAAAAAAGAGTAAGCCCCTAAAATAATTTCAAATGGTTGGTAAAGAGAAGTAAAAATTGTGTGGTGAAGAAGAGAAGGCAAGTGGAGAAATTTTTTTCATAATAAGCTACACACAACTGCTCATCTTTGAACTATGCATATATAAACTACTGTATGATAAAAATACAGTTTTTAAAAGCAGTAGTTAACTACTTAAAGGCAGTAGCCTCATCCTAATGGGCCATATCCACTATTTACTACAAGTCCTTCCAGAAATCCTTCTATACTGTTCATAGTTCAGATCTTTATAGTTTGAGATGTAAACTTGAAAATATATTTAACAATGGAGAGCATAGCAGTTCTCACCTACAAGAGAGGACACAGACCTGAATGTGTGAATATGACATTTGCTTCCTAACAAAAGTTCCCATTTCTCACGTCTATTATAAAATGTTGTGTGTCTGTCAGACTGTGACAATTAGGGCTTCATACCTATCTGGTGGTCTGACCCCCATTGGCAACTAGTGAATGTCTCATTTTATCTTTACAAATTAATTTGTATTAATCCTTACTTTGATTTATAACTATACCATTTTGTTAATGATTGCAAAGGTCATTTATTTCTTTTGTTTCATACGTATAAGAAGCAGATAGTTGTTTTGTTAGCTTTTAACTAATCTGATAATCTTAGTCTTCTACTTGAAGCTCTGAGTCCATTTACATATAACAAAATTTCATCATGATTGTGTTTATGTCTTCCATGTTATTTATTCTCCACTTCATCCAATTATTTTATTTTTTCTTTTCTTGTCTCTTTTTGGGATAATCAAATATATAAATTATTATACATTCTCCATGTTAAATCAGAATATTAACTCTTCTTGTCTTCTTGCTTCAGAAGTTTTGAGATGCCTTTAATAGGTTATTTTTGTATTTGAGCCATTCATTCTAATTGTTGTTTTATATTTGATTCATTAATTCTAGTCTTGGTTGGCCACAACCATTTCACTATACCTAGAATCTTTTAACTTGATTTGTCTGGTTATTTAGCAACAGTTTTTGGTCCCCATTTTCACTAAGAAAATAATTCGTGCTTAATATTTTTGGGAAAAGGTATATCTTCAGACTATTTCTAGGCATAAAGGGATAAAAATAGTGTTTATGTTTAAATGTTTAAATTTTTCATTGGTATATTTCCTCAATAACAGATTCTATTTTTTAATTGTGTGTATACTAAAATAATTAGAAGTATCTGAGAACATTGATTTTACTGTCAAAATTTTACTTGTTTTTAACATACAAACCTATAGTTTAATATGGCTAAAGATTGACTTGAGGGATGCATTTGGAGATTATTATACGCAATAATCTAGTCAGTGAAACCATGAGATATGACTAATTCATAACAAAAATATGCCAATCAAAAAAATTTAGCAATGACCAATTTATGGTCACTGAGGATGGAACTGAGACAAGATGAGCAAACTGCTAATAATTCTTGTTTTCAAATCAGCAGAATGACCTATTTCTCCCCAAACAGGCAAAGTAAATAGCATAATTCTAGATTACCTAGAAGTTTCTAGGTTAATGGAACACTGCTGTATGCATTTTTTTCCTATGAAGATAAAGGTAAAACCTTAAGTTACCTGTGGACCTCATGACCTTTTGGAAAAATGACATGTCTTGTTCCAAAAAAGATTCAAGATGATTTAAATAGAAATTAAGGATACATTTTTAAAAGAGTAGAAGCCATTAGGGAAAAGAAAGAATATAAAGAAGTTAAGCAGATGAAGGTAGAGGAGAGTTATGCATGCTACAAGTGTCAGTGCAAGTGAGCCAGGTGATACATTGATAGTCATGCTCAATTTGACAAGCAACACAGATTTGACTCATTTTTCTCTTCCTTCTTTATTGTTGAACTAATCAATCAAAGTAGATCTAATTTCCCACAGTTTGATAAAAGATTCCTAAATAGATTGGAAGATGGTCTTTATAATTACCTCCAACATTACAATTCTGTGACCTAAGCCAACTCTGAAGGAGAATGCAATTAACAACTATCTATGAGACACGTTGTGAAGAAGGGATTTCTGTTTCAAATAGCTTTCTTCTCTCTAAAATCTCATTCTCCCCAGACTTGGCCAACATTGTGTAAGCTATCTAACATTTAGTAGTTCACAAAGCTCAAAATGAGAAATAGAGTATTAAGAGAATAAGACACCTACTAAATGCATATCTGATTATTTTTTAAGTTATATTTTATTGATTATGCTATTAGGATTGTCCCAATTTTGCCCCCTTTGCCACCTCCAACCAGCACACCTCACTCGTTCGAACAATCCCCACATCATTGTTCATGTCCATGGGTCATGCATATAAGTTCTTTGGCTACTTCTTTCCTTTACTGTACTTTACATTCCCATAACTGTTCTGCAACTACCAATTTGTACTTCTTAATCCCTTCATCTTTTCCCCCATTCTCCCAGACTCCCCTTCCAACTGGCCACCATTCCAATGTCCTCCATATCTATGATTCTGTTTCTGTATTGTTTTTTCCTTAGTTTGTTTTTTATGTTCAGTTATTGTTATGAATTTATTGCCCTTTTAATGTTCACAGTTTTGATCTTCTTTTTCTTAAATAAGTACCTTTAACATTTCACATAGCAATGGCTTGGTGATAAACTCCTTTAGGTTCACTGTTGGGAACTGCCCTGCCTGGTTTCAGGAGCTGCAACACCCCCATGGCTAAGGCTGAGTGAGCGACCTTCAGCTGTGAGCCACTAAGGAGACAAAGCTTATCTCCCTGGCAGGAGCTCTGCTTCTGCTTCATCCATAACTGGCCCCTAATGCTTGGAAAGTTAGCCAATGATGGGTAAGATTCCCCAAGGGAGGGGTCTCCTAAGACAGGCATGATCACATGGAAGGCTCTCAAGGAAGGACTCAGGGGGCTACAGCAAAAGGGGGTGATGGACCCTTGCTTCCCAGCTATCCTGACAGCCTGAGTCCTCATTCCATCTGGGAGAAGTTTCCTTATCTCTTGGCTGCCTTGCTCTGCTCCACTTAAGCCTGAAACAATGACAGAGGGTGGTGCAGGTCTGTGCTGGATAGGGCGGGCTTCCTGGGTGATAGGGCACAAGAAAGAATTTGTAAAATCCTGTGAAACCTGCTTTGCTAAGAATGCTTTCAACTAAATGATAAGGGTCTGAATGAGAAATGAGTTTGCCTCCCAAAGTTTTATGACCCTTTAGCTGACAGACCCAGACTCAGATTAAACCCTCAGAGTTCTTTGCATGTTATCTATTGTTTGATCCTTGCCACCTGACAATGATTGATGAGCTTTACCTGTATTCCTGTGAAAAAAAGAACTTAATAAAAGCCATTGAGGAAGGGGCTCTTGGCCTTTCTCCTCTGAGAGATTGGCCACCTTTCCTCCCCAAGCAGATCATGTCTTGGTAGATTTATTCTCAATCATGGTGGATGGAGGGCTCTACAGGTGGAGCGCCCCCACACTTTACCTTGTTTACGAGATACTTCATCTGACCTTCAATTTTAATGATAGCCTTGATGGCTAGAATAATCTTGGTTGTAAATCTTTTCTCTTTTTTTCTCTTTTTTTCATATGTTTTTATTGTTGTTCAAGTACAGTTGTCTCCATTTTTCCCCCACCACTATCCCCCACTCCATCCATCCCCACTTTCCACCCTTGATCCTACCCCTCTTTGGTTTTGTCCATGTGTCCTTTATACATGTTCCTAAAAAACCTTCCTCCTTTTCCCCCCATTATCCCTTCCCACCTCCCCTCTGGTTACTGTCAGTTTGTTCTTAATTTCAATGTCTCTGGCTATATTTTGTTTGCTTATTTGTTTTGTTGATTAGGTTCCAGTTATAGGTGAGATTATCTGGTATTTGTCTTTCACCATCTGGTTTATTTCACTTAGCATAATGTTCTCCAGTCTATCCATGTGTAACAAAGGGTGAGACCTCCTTTTCTCTTTCTGCTGTGTGGTATTCCATTGTGTAAATGTACCATAGTTTTTTGATCCACTCATTTACTGATGGGCACTTAGGTTGCTTCCAGCACTTGGCTATTGTAAATTATACTGCTATGAATATTGGGGTGCATAGGTTCTTTAGAATTAGTGTTTCAGGGTTCTTAGGGTATAATTCCAGCAATGATAATGCTGGGTCAAAAGGCAGTTCCATTTCTAGTTTTCTGAGGAAATTCCACACTGTTTTCCACAGTGGATGCACCAGTCTGCATTCCCACCAACAGTGCACTAGGGCTCCCTTTTCTTCACATCCTCTCCAACACTTGTTGTTTGTTGATTTGTTTATGATGACCATTCTGACTGGTGTAAAGTGGTATCTCATTGTGCTTTTAGTATGTATCTCTCTGATATGCAAATCCTTGCTTTTCATGACTTTAAATATTTCTTGCCAATCCCTTCTAGCCTACTAAATTTCTTTTGAGAAATCAGCTGACAGTCTTATGAGGGCTCCCTTGTAGGTAACTAAGTACTTTTCTCTTGTTGCTTTTAAGATTCTCTCTTTATCTTTAAACTAAAGATAGTTTGGCATTTTAATTGTGATGTGTCTTGGTGTGGGCCTCTTTGCATCCATCTTGTTTGGTACTCTCTGTGTTCTTGAACTTGTATGTCTATTTCCTCCACCAAATTGGGGAAGTTTTATTTCACTATTTTTTCAAATGGATTTCCAATTCTTGTCCTTTCTCTTCTCCTTCTGACATCCCCATGATGTAAATGTTGGTTTCCATGAAGTTGTCCCAGAGGCTGCTTACACTGTCCTCATTTTTTTGGATCCTTTTATCTTCTTGATATTTTAATTGGTTGTGTTTTTGTTTCCTTCTGTTCCAAATCATTGTTTTGATTCTCAACTTCATCCACTCTACTGTTGGTTCCCTGTAAATTGTTCTTTATTTCAAAATAATGTATCATTCATTTCTGACTGGATCTTTTTTATGCTATTGAGGCCTTCACTAAGTTCCTTGATCATCCTTATAACCAGTGTTTTGAAATCTGCACCTGATAGATTGCTTATCTGCATGTTGTTTAGCTGTTTTTCTGTAGTTTTGTTCTGTTCTTTCATTTGGGCCACGATTTCTGTCTCCTCATTTTGGCAGCATCCCTGTATGGGTTTTTGTTTTTTGGGGGGAAGGGTTGCTTGTTTGTTTGTTTGTTTGTTTGTTTGTTTTTGGTATTATGTAGAGCTGTTATGACTCCCTGTCTTGATAGTTGGCCTAATGTAGTAGGTGTCCTGTAAGGTCCAGTGGCACAGCCTCCTTATCACCCAAGCTGAGTATTAAAGGTGCACCTTCCATGTGAGCTGAGTACACCCTCCTCTTGTAGCTGAACCTTGATTGCTCTTGGCACATCAATGGAAGCAATTTACTCAGGCCACTTGCAAACACTGGCTATGACCACAGACCACCAATCTCCACCCTCTGGGGAGAATAAGCTGTGGTGGGGCTTACTCCACAGAGAAGTACTTACTTCATCAGGGCTCTGGTGAGTCCACCCCTTGAGTGTGTCACTTGTGGAGATGGCTGAGTGATGTTGCTCTGATGTGGTCTGTAGCTCTCCACTGGGTACACAGGCTTTGGAGTTTCCCAGGATGTGTAGAGAACATCAGTCACTGCCTGTGTTCTCTCTGGGACTAAATGGCATAAGCTATCCATGATCTGCAGATATCTGCTACTTGTGCTGGGCTTGGAGGTACCCAATCATGGCCAGTCTGTGAACAAAGGCCAGGTGCTTCTGGTGCCATTCCTGGGGCCGCTTCACAAGAGGTACAGGTGCTGGCTCATTCCAGCTGCTGCTTCTTTGAGAAGATTTAGAAAGATCTGAAGCATGAGCCAGTATAAGCCATTCATATGGAAAAACCACTGTTAATAGCTTGGTTGGGCCTATAAATTCGGTGGGGCAGAGTCTTAGGGAATCACCAGGTCAAGGCAAAAGGTGGAGCCAGGTTGATGGAGTCTCAAATATGGTGCCCATCCCCTGTGCCTCTGTGGAGAGGAAGGCTCAGAAAAATAATAGTGCTCTCTGTCAGTTCTACCAGCAGTTCTGTCTGGGAGAAAGCTGTCACCCAGCTCTCATCCTGATGCTAGACATTTCAGTTCCTCCTCATATGCCACTGGTGCCTTTCAAACTGCCGCCCTGGTGCTGGAACTCAGAGGGAGTGAGTTTGAGTAAGTCTATGTGCATGCCTTTTAAGGGGAACTACTTGGGAATCCAGCAGTTTCTTCCACTGACTCAACCCCTACTTCTTTTTACAGCCAGAAGTTATGAGTACTCATATTCCTATCACTGGAACTCTGAGCTGGGGGACCTGGCATCATGCTTAGACCCCTTACTCCCAAGATATCCCTCTCAATTTTTATCTACCACATGAAGGTGTAGAACCTGCATCATCAACATACCTGCATCTCCGTGTACTCAACCCTCCTACCAGTCCAGATGGATGTGGTGCCTTCTTTAATTCCATAGTTATAGGACTTACATTCAGCTCAATTTCTGATGGTTCTGAGTGATGGTTGATTTATAGGTTAGTTGTAATTTTGATGTGGTTATGCAAAATGGTGAAGCATGTTTACCTAGACTGCCATCTTGGAAAATCTGCCTCACATATCTGTAATTTAGAAAGATGAGGCTCATTACCAATTTTGCACTCATTTATTAACCTAAACTCATAGCACACCATCAGTGGGCCCTATAAGATGTTTCCTGGCTCTACCCTACCAATTACAGTCACTTCAACAAACCACTGACAAATCCAGGGCAATGGGTCATAAAAACCCACACATCACCTTCAACAGTTGACACACCTTAATAATCTGATTATACATTTCAATATGAACCAGTATTTTGATGAAGCTATTAAAAATGTTCAGCTTACATTCAAGTATGAACCTCCACCAAGTTAGCAATACCTTCAATATACTCTGACTCTTCTGGTTCATGAGGTATATTACATTCAATTTGGGGCATCATATTTTAAGGGGGTTCTGGGGTTTAAACTAAAGTGTGAATGGGAGGGAGGTGAGGAGGGCTGGGGCCATGGGCTGGGATGGGAGTAAAAGACATAAAACTGTACAAGAACAACAATTAAAATAAAAATAAAAAATAAAAAATAAACTAAAGTGTGAACTAAAGAAATGATGAGAAGAACAAACAAAGTGTGTCTAAAAATTTTGAAAAGTTTGGGAATGGCAAAAATGAAACATTTGTGATAGTAATCACTGTCAGCAATAGTTAAAGAACAATCTTTTAGAAGAAAAATGTATTTCTTCTCTGCTGTTCCACAGACAAATAAAAGAATAAAAATGAATAAGTAAAAATTTAAAAATATTCATTTCTTAACAGTTCTAAAATATTTTTTAATTATTAGAAACTTCTAACAATGGAAAAGGTTGCTTTTATGAAACTATGTTCTCTTTGTCATTGAAAGTATTGAAGCAGAGTCTGAACTATTATCCACTCTATGATTCATTTATTTAATAAATATTCATGGAAGGCTTATTATGTCCAAAACACTGTGCTCAGACTATGTGAGTGGCAAAGATGAATTAGACTGAATTCTCCCCAGATAGTGGAGCTACAACTTGAATTGATAATCAGAATACAAGTTAGGAAAGGAGAAGTGCACTAGGAGATGCATAGATAACATTGTATAGGAATGCAAAGGAAGGAGGCATGACCTCCAGTTCATGAGTGTGGGAGGAGTGTTCTACTGTTTTCAATGATCTTCTCGACTGCACAGTAGAAAATCAGTTCCTGTTACACTTCTGATCAAGACTCTTTAATTTTTCTTTGCACATGGAACAAATCAAGAATTGCTATTTTGGCTTCTAAGGTCAGATATGATCTGGTTTCTGCCTATTTCAGTCTTTCTGTTTCTGGAACACACCAGCCTCAGTCATCCTCTGGCCTTTCTATTTGTCAGTTAATCTGCTGAGTAGGCGTTGGTTTGGTTGACAACCTCTTTCTAATTTGCAGCTCACAGGTCATTTCCTTCTTGAGGCCATCCTTGGGGGCTCCATCTAAATTAGCTGGGGGTGCCTTTCTTTAAATCCTACCTATCACCATCTTACTTTCTTTCTAATACTATAAAAATCTGATTGTCCTTTCTCTTGTCCATTTACGTATAGATTGTCTATTATCTGAGAGCAGGTGCAACTAGAATGGAATTAGAGTAAGGATTCCTATTCTGTGTCTTCAACATCTAGATTAGAACAATGCCTAACACACTATAGGCATACAACAAATTCTTCTTGAAGGTTGACTGAATAGAGTTTTTGATACATGATGGGAATTTAGAGAAGAATCTTTCACTCTTCACTCTTTCATTTTATGATAGCCATTCTCAATACTAATTCATCTCAACTAAGTCAGCCTTTTTAGTGTACCTGGCATTTGGGACATTGCTTTTTCTCTTCTCTGCAGGCATTCTTTCCAATGCTCAAGTTCAAACAAAGACACATCTGTAGATGATTCCTTTCTAACTCTTTATGAATCTTGATTAATTTTCTTTTTATACATTTCTAAAATCTCTATTAACTAAATATTCTTGTTTACATATTATTTCAATACTGCTTTGTACCTGCTCCTTGTTTGATGGATGTAGGTTTCCTATGCCAACACTAGCTAATCAAATACGATGAAAGCCATATATGTAATTTTCAGTAGCCACATTAAACAGAGGTAAAAAGAAATTAATTTCAATAATATACTTTAATTTAACCTAGTATATCTAAAATATTATCATTTCAATATGTAATCAATATGAAAATCATTAATGAGATATTGTCCACAATAAAATTATGCTTAATGGGAAATTCTTTTATACTACTTCAGGATTAAAATCTAAGTAGTTAAAATTAAATAAAATTTAAAATTCAGTTCCTCAGTGACCCAATATTTCAACTGAACTGTGTGGCTAATGCATCTAGGTCAGTGCAGAACTACGTAACTAAATGACAGATGCACTGGTGTGGGAACCAGCCCTTCAACGAAGCAGGTAGTACGTAATTTGTTGGCTAGGTAAATTAATGAAAAGGTCACTATTTAATTTTTAATAAACAAGTAAGAAAATATAAATGAATGGTTTGTATCACTTCTCCAAATACATGTTTAATTACTGTTGTTGCCAGGAAACGTCATTAATAACAGCAAAATCAGCACTAGAAAGTAAAAATACTGGTCACTAATGATTGTCAGCAGACTATGCTGCAGGGGTAAAAATTAAGGGTTCCAAACGCATTAAGCAAATTTTAATCATGGGGAGGGTTAACTCAGGGCTGCCTTAAGCCTCTCAAGATTATGCTTCCTTCCTCACACGTGCTAAAAGTTTTGTTAAACACAGTTGAAGGAGCAGCCAGATAAAAGGCTGCCGCCAACCTTTTATGATAAGAAAATCTATCACCACTCCTGTGGCCTTGCTCTCTCGTGAGCCTCTACTATAAAAACCAAGTCATAAAAGAAATAAATAGGTTTATGTACTCATATATGTATATATAAATAGAATAGGAAAATAAAATTAAAGTAGAATAATAATAAATGGAAAATAAAATTTTTAAGAGGATTAATAAAATATTTTAAAATCTAAATAAGCATAAGAATTTAAACACAAAAAGTACTTAAATATGTTCGGTTTTCTTTTAAAAAGACACAGAGAAGGTGAATCAGCAATATAAAAAGGTTAAAACTTTTTAAGAACCTGAGGGAAGTATAGAATAAAAGCAAATACCATGGATAAAGCTAAAAAGAACTCATGAAAATAGAATATTTCTATCATAACAGTAACTGTTACCATTTATTAAGGTCCCGTCATGTGCCTGGCACTGTGCTGGATGTGATAGATTCACCAGCTCCTCCTTCCACTGCAAACTCTGGGTAATGTCCCCATTTCAGGGATGAGGAAATTAGGACTTGGAAATTATTAGCAATCTCTGATACTAGTAGGGGAAAGAGCTAAAATCGAAAGGTGAGAGTATTCAGTATAATTTCTATTTTAAATGTTTTGTTGGAGGGTAGCTCTACTCTTAAAGAAGTGGAAACAACTGTCTTTATCATAAGAAAACGAATCTCACTCTCATAGCCCCTTCCACAAGCAGGGATGCACTGAGCTGAGAGCATTGCTGGCGAAGTGGCAAGGCCTGTTGGAGATTTTTGGCCAAGACTCCTCTGGAACCAAGAGATGTGTGAGTGCAGAATTCATGAGTGCAGATTATTTATGGAGGAGAGGAGGTGGAGAGGGTCTTCCAAAAGATATCAGTTTAGTGGCCCCAAATATCCGTAACCCAAATTCAATTGAGTGGTAATACCATGTTTCTGCCAATGTCATCAAGACAGAATTTACCAAATACCAATATGCATCACAAACTGAATTCTCTTTAAGGGCTTTTTTTTTTTTTTTTTTGCCGTTTCAAAGTAAAAAAGAAAAAAGAATGTTCAAGACGTGTAAGCCACAGCCTATCAGGAAAGGAAGAGCAAAATGTTACATATGCTTTGAGAAAATGGATTGAAACAGCAAAATTTACCTCAGACACAAAATGCACACCAAAATGTTTTTTAAAACAACCACAATAATATTTAGTCAAAGTAAAATTTGACCGCAAATGATCACTTATAGTAGATGTGTTTATCAAAAATGTTTTCATCATTTTATAACTTATTTAATAGTGGTCTCTAAGGCTCTCTCTTTTTTTTTTTTAAATCTCAGTTCTTTTCCAAGTTATTCCACAGCATAACTTTTATTCTTCCTCAGTGAGTTTTTTCCCTGAATATTTTTCCAAGGTCTTCTCCTCCAACCTACCCTTTCACATATGCTCTTTTAAAGTTGTGTCTTATGTTTCCTAAACATCAAATTTACCTTGAAATCTCTATTTCTCAAAATGACATGGACAGAGACCCAAGAGTATGGTATCAGAAGTGGGCCTGGGCTTTGACCAGCCCAGATACCGCCAGAAAAGGATTCATATGTAAAGAGAATCCCCTGGCTGGGGAAGCTTTCTTAGTCTCCCTCCAATGTTTCCAAGGAGGCAGGGGAGAAGTTCAGCCTCAATTCCATAAGCATGTAGGTCTTGAGACAACAGGAAGTCCTTTCAGCCACATCAGGCTCTCTAAAGGTTTATTTTGTCAGCCTGCACTAACAAGACAATTTGAAATATTCTCAAACTGTTTTTTCAAACAGGTAGGATATAAATGATAAAAGAATTAAAAGTAAATAACAAGAAAATAAGCTGTATTCTTAGAAACTGTAAAATGAGGTCCTAAAGGATTAACATGGACTTTGTTGATCGTTAAGGAAAACTGGAAAAACAATGGACTAGTCTATTTTCTGTGCAATGTTTGGCTCTATTCGGGCAAAAAACTAGTAATTCCACATACATATTCCGGGTCAGTTTGGGAGGAACGCATTTTTGCAGACCTAGTCTTATCAGACTCTCGCAGATTGATTAGACAGCTCTTTTGAACAATCCGGTTCCCTTTACTCAACCTTGGGATTTCTCCCACTCACCTGATCGTAACAACTACTTTGGCTTCTTTGGAGATTCTGATTTGGTGGATCTGGGCTGAGACACAGAGATCTATATTTTAAAGAAGCACTCCTGGAAAATACTTAGGATCAGGCTAGTAGTTCGAGCAGCCCTGCTTTATAGAGCAAGTGCCAGTAATCTTCTAGAGTTAATTCTTTCCTACTAAAAAAGAATAGACACTTCAGCTGTCACAAGACTTCTGGCATGTCTGATCATCATATTTTAGTAGAAAATGTTGATAAATCATTTCAAGCCCTGGTTTTGTAAATGAGCGCCACCACCCACCCCACCTCCAGCCAACTGTCCCTGTGTAAACACAGAAAAATGTTCCTAACACGACAAGTACCCCAGATCAGAGGTAACTCTACAAAAATAATTTCTTTTAAGGCTTTACTTAAAATGGTCTTCTGGCTTCTACCTTTACGTTTAAATGGCAATGAACAAGTACTCAAGGGTAAACACATCCTCTATGTAGACCGGAAGGGAAAAAAGGTGGATTGTGTGGAAAGTCTCCCTGAGGGCCCTTCCTTGTCCCCTTCCCCACTCCGAGCACAGTCAGCCTGCTCTACCCTTTCCCACTTCATCCTTTACCCTCCCATCTAGTTTGCCAACGACTGATTCTGTTGCTGTTCTTCAGCTTACTATTCCCTCTAAACTTCTGCACCTATTTACGAAGAGGTGTGTCTTCAGGGTGCTTTAGCCATTAGTTCTCCAAACATTATCTCTTGACGAAGCTGTTCACTTTCTCTCTGCCGCTGACCTTACCCTGTCTTTGGTCATATTAAAGTAACTCCTAACATGTATTGTAACCAGGAGGTAAGCAAAAAATATTATCAAAGAGAGTGTTATCATACTTTGTATTTGAAATCGTAAATCTTATCTTTTGCTTTCTCACAAGAGTGCCATTATCTCCATTTTCCGCGTGGGGACGTGGGGAAACAGACCCAGGAGATGAAGTGACTGGTCTCCTTCATATCACTCATGAGCCCGGAACTGGCACATACACTTCTCCTTCACTGTGTTCTCCAGTTTGCCCCTGTGCCTGTCATTCAAATATTATTTGATTCAAGAATTATTTTCTCTTTCTTCCAGATCATTAAAAAGAACATTAAACAAAGCCAGACCTCAGGCTGATCCTATAGTCAACACATTGTCCTGAGTCATTAGGACCTGTCCTCCAGCCAGTTCTCAGTCCCTGTGACAGCACAGCAAAGCTGATGCTAATTAGGTTGGCAAACAAGATTTACTGAGATACTGTATCAAATGCGTTACAAAAACACAAATACATGTGGGTTAAGGTACATTCACTGTGCTAAGTTTTGCATTCTCTTGACAACCCCATTGAGACTGTCTGGCACTACTTGTTTTTATAAACTTATTCCTTTGTAGCAGAGCTCTTTTAGCTCTTTGGAGTCCATTATCCTCTCAGTGTTCTAATCTTAACAGTGGTTCTGTTATTTTTTAAAAGGATTGATTTCACGATGGGAACTCAAGAATAGAGATTCCTTATTCCAAAATGATTATTACTAAAATTAACAATAGTTAACCCCAAAGAGAACTGTGGGCATCTTAGTGTCTTGGGACCAGAAGGAGGATCTCTGATTTCCAGATCTCCTCCCTCGCACTCAGCAGCATTATTTCAGAGCCAAAATTATGACACCCAAGAAAGAGCTCCGAGGACTGTGCCTGCAGTCATGTCCTCCTAATGGAGCAGCTCCTGTTCGCGTCTGATTTTTAGGCTTGTTTTTCTGTGCCTCCGCTCCCTTACGTTTATTTTCTTGTCATAGGAGTTCTTGTACTTAACTGCTGCGTAAGAATCTTTGCTGATACACAGTAAAATTTTAGCTATATATTTTTCTACCTTTTCAAGCCCTTTGTTTTATAGAATTTTTCTATCTTTTGGTGAAAATTTGAAATGTCATGAATGGCAAGGAAATTGCTTTTAAACCAAAGTCATAGTGGTCTCCTGATGACCGCCCCAAAGCCTACTTCCTGTGAATGGAAATTGGGTCAGCTAGGAATTAAATTAACAACCACCATGTCTCCCTAACCACAATTGCATAACCTTATGTCCAAGATAGTCACAGCTCAGGACTTTACCACTGACTTGCCAAAAAAATGCTACATGCACACAGTTTTTGGCCTGCCTTTAAAAAGGTCCTTTCTGAGCGAGCTTTTTATTTTTACTGTTGGTCTGAACCATTTCACCAGGACCATACACTGTACAGAAGTTCCAAGTAACATGAACTTTAAAATTGCAGTATCCATTAACAATGTGGTCACATGGAAAATAATAAGTAATTTAAAATGTGGATATCACATATAAAACTCTCTGCTAATTAATGCCACTCTTCATTGGTATAAGAACAATAATGTGTCTAATATTTTTATTTTTATTGAAAGTATAATATGATATTTAAAAGGGTTTCAAATCTGCGTGGGAGGAAAGCAAACTATACTTTAGCATTAGGTAAGGAAACCTTACACGTAAAGTGATTCCACAACTTTAACTATGTTTTTGGAAATGCATTCATGGGGATCATTTTATATGTAAAATACTCTGGGCTCATTTATTTATGATAATGCAAGTATACCAGCAATTATAAGTACATATTCAGTAGTTTCAATTAATAGGAAATGATATTTATATGCAAGAAAAATGCATGATTCAGATTTGAAGAGCTGCTGTCTTGAATTTGTCTTTATGCCTCAAGGATATTCTGCACAGGCAAGTTTATAGTTGTCCTAGACTGAAAAAGACCAGGGTGCTTTCTTATTAGGAACAAACGTGTATGTGTTTTTCTTTAAGGGTATCAGCTACTACAAGAACAAACTTGCAAAATGTGTTTGGGTGTACTTCTATGTGGCAATAAAATAGCTTTCTCCAAATTGATTTTTTTGAGTTGGTATCATCATCATTTTTATTATCTGTTGAAATACACAAATTAAATATTCATGTAACTATTTTAAATGCATACATGAAAGTAATCTTATAGAAATTGATAATATCAAGACCGGATTCAGAATGTAATTAACATTCTTAAGCAACATGGTTTTGCTATTGATTAATATTTGTTTACAAGTTTCATAGGGAATGATATGGAAAGTGACTCACATCTCATGTGTTATGAGTAGAACTGTCCTAAAAAGAAAAAATGCTAATATTGTTAGCATTTCCTAGGTTTTGCTCTATACTAAGTACATTTTATACATATCTTGCATTACTTCATCTCCACAACAAACTCTGAGGCAAAGCATTATTACTCCCATCTCACAGATGAAAACTATGAGCCACAGAGAGGTTAAATAATTTATCCCAAGGACAGAAAGCAGGATGTGAACATAGGCAGTCCGATACAGAGCTTTGCCTGTGAACTCATGTAATGTATTAGGTTGATGGTTCTCAGACTTGGGGTCAGAGTCCCCTGGGGGCACTTGTTAGAGCACAGATTCCAAGCCTTAGCATTGGAGAGACAGGAGGTCTAGTCTGAGACAAGAATTTGCATTTCTTAGAAGTTCCCAGGTAATGTGATGCTGCAGTCCTGAGGACAACTGAGATGGATGCTGTGAAGATTACAGGAACTGAAGATTAGAGAAAGAAAAGGGGACAATGGATCACTAAGCGAGAGCAAAGCAAGATGTTCAGGAAGAAGGAGTCTGAGGAAGAGGAAATCAGGAGTCTGGGGCTTGTGTCCACATGCAAGTCTATATTCAGGAGGGGAAAGCAGGTGGGAACTCCTGCCAGGAAAAGAGATATCAGACCCAAGGAGGGAACTTTAGAAAGGAACATTGAAAGTACCACAGTAATTTCTACTTAAAAACTCAGCTCTGGGAAAATATTTGACTTTTCTAAAGCATAAAGAGATAGCCAAGAGCAGACAATAGTGGCAAAGGCATCAATCTCACAGACAGGAAATGACACTCAGCCCTAAGCTGCTGGATCCTATGGTAGCCATTTAACCTCTCTGGGCCTCAGTCTCCTAGATCTTCATCTTATTCTGGTTAATCTCTAGAGTCCTCTCTTGTTTTACAGGCCTGCCTTTCAATTGATGGGAATAGTGGGTTAAGACTTCCCAATATATTTGCTTTGCCAATCTATTTCTCTCTTTCCTCTACATTGCTTATAGATTGATCATCCTATTCTCCAGCCTGAGATAAAAGGAGACGTATGAACTTATTAATGATTTCTTATAAAAACATGTGACATTTACATTTGTCTCTGGTTTGGGTTTGAGTCTTTAGGTATCACTGCCGTTAAATTGTGATTTATTTTTAGCATCCAAAAAGTAGAGAATTACCTAATGTTTGTTGCTTTTTGAACCCTTATGTGTGAAAGTATAGGAAAGCCATCCACACAGTCAATGGGAAAAGCAAGGGGCACCGAGCTTCTGCTCTTCATTGTAATTGATGAAGGCCACTCGGGAGCATGTTCCATTGACTCTCAAATTAAGATGACATGCAATGTCTCCTGCTCACCCAATTCCTTGTATGAAAAAGTTGAAGCAATTTTTTAAATCAATAAAAGAGTAAAATGGGTTTATTTCCATGTCTGGGTCTCAGGAGAGTTTAAGATGGAAATATTCCAGGTCAAGGAACCTGCAAAGGAACATCAGAGAGCTTCTGTGTGCCTCTTGACATCACTCCCGTGGATGTCCTCTTCTCCCCCAGGGTGGGGCCAGTAATATTTCAGCCTCCATTCCTGTACTATTTTAACCATAACCCAAAAATTATGTGACAATGGAGCTTGAGCCTGCTTTTGAGTTTATTAGACATAGCCTCCTTTTTCCAGCTCTACATTCAACTTCTCGTATGTAGTTAGTCAGACTGAGAAGAACCATGATGGTGATTATGTACTACTGTAGCTTCTGTAGTCCAGGGAGTTTGTACCTTGCATGTACTCATTTTTCATATAGAAACTGAGATCCAAGAGACAGAAAGTGGCTTCCTCTAGTTCGTCCAGTAAGATAGTAGCAGTAAAACCTGTTTCACTTGTCTCTTAGCCAAGAGACCTTCCAGCATCCCACTCCTCTCCGACTGTGCCACCAGCAAAGGTTTTCCTGTCATAGTTATTTCCCACTTGCACACACACCCACATGCTCACATGCGTTTACATACTCTCACACGCAGTCATTCACTTCCACCCTCCTTCACACTTACACTACCACACTTACATAGTGTTAGGAGCACTATCACAGCGGCTTCCCTCCGCAGCCTGTGCTGGAGGCCTAGTGCATCTGCGCAGACTCTTCTTTGGATCAAAGTGGTCCATGCAGGGTTTGAGACCTGGTGTCAACCTGCAGCCAGGGGTTCAGACCAGGACCTGCCCTGCATGGCAGTTCCCTTCAGAGGCTCTGACTCCCAGTGTTCCTAGTGTTAGGTTGGGTGGCAGACAGTGAGGAATAGAACTTTCAAGAGAAAGTGGTCAGAAAAGGATCCAATGGCAGGATTCTAAGGCGAAATAGTAAGAAGAGCGTTGATACCAGAGAATCAACAACTACTATTGTGAATTTTAAAGACAAGAATCCAGGAGAATTTAGGGATTCAATTTAAGTAATTGAGCAGGACCAGAAGCCAGAAACATAATCCAGATGCTTAGGAGCAAGGTAAGCAAGAGGAGGTGGATGCTATTGAGATTTCTGTGGTATCAGACTAACTGGGGCTCTGCTGCTGTCCCATAGCTCAGCACGAACCATGTAGGAAAACAGTTTGATTGTAGCTGGGTTTCAATGGCCTTTATATCAGGTGACCTTCTTTGCTCTACTCTGTGGCAGCTTCTGATATTTAGGATCTTGGCCTCTTCCTCGGACAAAGGAGGCAAAAGTGACAAAATAAAGAACACTTAGATTTTGTAATTAAACTATAGGTCCAGCCCTCTTGCCCCAGTTAACAGTCTGACAAAAGTCACCCAGGTGAGATGGAGTTTTCTGGAGATGCCCTGAATTCTTCTGGGCCAACAATGAAGCATCTCAGGAAAACACCCAACATCTGGTGTGAGAACAACCTACAACATGTTCTTGCAACCTCCCAGAAGCTGAATGTCAAGTTTATCCAGACTTAGATCACAATGATCACTGTACACAGCTTTTAATTAATCAACAAATTAGGCAACAATAAGCAGATGATAGGTAAGATAATTACTTGGCATAACTATCACCTTCTCTCTTTACGTAGCCTGTTTTATATCTGAGCAAGATGGATGGCCACAGGCCAGGTGGGATTTAGGCAGAACAGAGACAGAAAGGATGTTGCCTCAACTATAAATTTCACCTCTTTTCAGGGCACAAATATAAACTACTACTTCCAAAAGCATAACTATTTCTTTATGGATAATAAAACCAGAGGTTTTCATCCTATGAAGAATGTATTTCAATTTTAACTTGCAATATGCTCTCCTTAAAATTTTGCTAAGAGGCCGCAGAGAGACAAAAAGAGAACTACCAGGCTTCAGGTCAGTCCATGCACCAGCAGGAAATTTGCAAATACAGAGGTCTCACATTTTGTCGAGAGGAGGTACAGACCTCTTAGAAGTGAAAAACAAGTATCATTTCCTAATGGAACTTGGCTTTTATTCTAAGCTGACATCTGGACTAATTTGCCAAAGAAGGTTTTGTATTTTAAACTTAGAAAGGAATAAATAGACTAAATAAATTATATTTTAGGATTGATCTGATATCCTGATTTTTATTTCCATACAAACTTCCACTTAAGGCTAAATTATGATTGGGTCTTCTTTGATCTTTCTACAGCAGTTGGATGGTGAGGCAGCTATCAGTGTTTACTTTGTGGTATCATGACAATAAAAATATTGTAGCAGCTTTGTTTTACTATTCAGACTTTCTCAAAGAAGTAATCCCAATGCCAAATGAATAACCAAAACACCAAAGTACTTTATTCATTGTTAACATATCAATCACAAGAAAATCTTTCTCTAAAAGAATCACCTCTTTACAAGTGAATAAAACAGCAATCAATTGTAGAGTAATTTTTTAATTGGTATACTAAATCTGTATAGCAATTAAAAATATAAATATCATGTTTCTACATAGCATTCACTAGTTATAATTCTTTTCTACAGATCCTGAAAAGTTCTTATTGCAGTCATATTCACTGTTTTTGTTTTGTTTTTTATATTGCCAAACATATGCTATTGGCCATATAAGGCAAAATGGCCCTGTGTGTGGAATACCACATGGCAAAAGCTTGCAGTTCAATTAAAAACAGATCTTCTGACATCTTTATGCATCTGAGCCCCAGCCATATGAGGGTAATTCTGTCAGCTTTCCCCTCTCTTGATCAGTGTAAGCACATCTATTCTTAGACTATGAAATATGTGCCTTAGGTGTCGGGGGAAGAATGGTTGGCTTGTCACAGCTGCAGCCTGGTGGGGAGTACTTTGTGTGGTCTGTGAACAGAACTTTCCTGCCTTTCTTCCCAGCTGTGTCACCTCTGAGTGGGAGAAGGTGTACCCCAGGCTCATCACTTTCCTTTGTGCTCTCATACTAAACAGGGAGAGCTAAAAAGAGGCAGGCGGGGCTGAGAGGCGCAGAGGCCAGTTTGTTCCCACTGAGCAAAAGAATAGCATAGAAGAAGAGACCAAATAATTGTTCCTCCTAGATTGTCTGGAAAGAAGACGGAGGCCACTAAATGAATGAATTGTTCTTTGGGAGCTTCTATACCAGGCTGGTAACTGTATTTGAGTCAAAACTGAATAACTCAAGGGGAGAAAAAAATCTGAAAAGTGTTTGGTAGAAAATATGGGGGGGAGTTAAAATAGCAGTTTATCTTTTTTATTCACTGGTGATTAACTTGGACTTTGTCATTTGATGACCTCTAAGACTATTTAAATGGTGAAGACATTTCTTCCAGTATTTTCAAACCAATAAAAGATAAGTTTTTATATTTCTACATTAAATTGTGGTTTAATTTAAATAGTTTTAACTAAAAAAACCTTTTTTTTTTCAAGTCATTGCTGCCAGAATCAATCCAAAGTGATAAAAAAGTAAGGCATGATAATTTTCATTTGGGTTAAAAATTTAAAAAAATAGGTTGAATGCTTACTTTCAGGAACCACTGCTAACATTTTCCATACTATCTGAAGCCTGGGAATTACATTGTCACTTATCCTAACTCAGGCTTCCAATACATCTTAGAGATCATCATGAGAAACCCCAGAGTCTCCTGTTTCTAGTTACTTTGAGGATATGGTCACTACTCATTTCATTCATTAAAGAGTCTAAAATTAAAGAGGCTAAAATATAGTTTCTGCAAAATCAAATATGGTAAAAATGCCTTCCAATTTTTCTTAAATTTTTCCTACAGTTTATGTTTGAGCAAACATTTCAAAGAACTATATAAACCAGTTTACCCACTGCTATTACAGAGGAATCAAAATATAAAATAGATTGTTATAATGATAATAAGTGTCTTTAGACTTAAATAATGGTCTTCGAAGAAAAATTATTTTAACTCAATTAGTTGATTGCATTTTCTCGGGTAGCTGAAAGCTAAGTTTATTTTTGTTGGAATACACATGACTTTTAGAAATAGAAAGTTTTGTTTGATTTTATCGTTCCATGGAATAACAAGCCTGAGGTTCAAGCTGTTCATTTGAAGACCACTTTTGTCTTTCTTTCAGAGTAAAATACTTTTCAGATACACTGCACCTGTTTTCACAACCGTGACCTCGTCAAAAAATTTTCTCCTGCTTAACATTGGTTGCTAAGCAGAATATATTTCAGTATGCTAGTTGTAAAATTGTCAATCAAGCAAACATTGCAAGTGTTTGGTAATCCGATAGAACCTTAAATTAACAGCCTTCTCTGATATCTAACAATCGATGTGAGGATATTTAACTTTACCAAGTCATGCTTTTTATTGTGTGAAATCAGAGATGTGATGAAAAAAGTCTGAAATCTTACTATTTCACACTGTTTCGTTGGAGTTCTTCTTTGACTCTCTTAATCTTTTTATTGGAAGCACTCTGATGTGATTGCCCAAGTTCACAAAGGTAGAAAATAGAATAAAATTGCTTTGTAAAAACACATTTTCACTTCATCTTACCAACATGTTTTTACTTCATTTTACACATGAGCATATGAGATCCAGTCCAAGATTCTTAAAACTGTTTGGTGACTTTTTTCATTAAATGTGTTGATCTGATTAATTTATTCTTACCAAATACAAGGCAACATGAGAAGTGAGAAGGATGCATACCATTCGTAAACTCTGGGTTGAAGAGCTGCTTGTTAAAGTGGGTAAGGTAGAGATTTGGCAGAGATTATTCATCCTCATAGCCTGAATGGAGCACATGGAGATATTTTGTGTGTAAGTGTTCTTTTGAGCACTTTATAAATATGCCTTAGGCAACCCTGCGTGATAAAGCAGAAAGTGGACTATAGGACACTGTTCTCTTTACCTTGAATCTAAAGAGACACTGATATAAGGGATTATGCACTGGAGCAATACTTATTATAATGGAGTTTGCTGCTGTGTTTGTTATTGCCTCTACTTTCCAATGGATCACATGTGACTGTGATAAGGAAACAGTCTATGATAGCTAAACAAAGGGGTAGTCATTACAGTTTACGTTTGAATTTCCACTCTTCTGTTCAAATCAAACAAAGCGGTATCCAGCTGCTTACTTACTCCAACCATAAAACACTGTTTTATCATGTACTTCTCTGCGTATCTATAAGTATATTATATAAACCATTGTAATTTGAGAAAGTTGAGGTTCCAATTGCATCAGAATCAGGAAATATGGAATTAGGATTGTCAAAGCACTTTAAACTCAGACCCCCTCCCCCATTATCAGCAATATAATAGTGCCTTTCATTTCATGAATTCATAGTTGTTACCATTTGTGTTATAGCATGGGCATCTGGTTATGGGTGAATGAAAAGACGGCAAACCTGGGAGAACCATTCTTCCTTAGGAATGTGGTACATTCTAGTTCATCACTTTACACTCACAATCCCAAAAGAGTGCAAGCCTGAGACAGCTGTGAGGGTCTTCCCACTGAAGGCACCTATCCCAGGACCCACACTGTGTTATGTGGAACACAACCTATGAATTTAACCAAATCATTAAACTCAGAGAGAGAATGGCCTTTGAATATTAATGCATTTTTAGTAGCAATTATGGGATTAGGTCTAATCAAAGAAAAAAAATTGAAAATGTAAAAAAAGCATAAAAAGAAAAATAATATTTTACATTTTGATGAATGTCCTTACTATCCTTACAGATGTTTTGCATGTCTATTTTACAAAATAGACTTGCTACTCAAATAGTTTATAGGTCACTTCTTTTGGTTAATATATATATATTATGGATTTCTTTTTTCTTTTTTAATATTTTGTTTATTTATTTTTAGAGAGGGGAAGGGAGGGAAAAGGAGAAGAAGAAAAACATCAATGTGTGGTTGCCTCTCTTGTGCCCCCTACTGGGGACCTGGCCTGCAACCCAGGCATGTGCCCTGACTGGGAATCAAACTGGCAACCTTTTAGTTCACAGGCCGGCACTCATCCACTGTGCCACACCAGCCAGGGGATGGTTAATATTTTATGATCATTTTTCCACCACAATAAATACTTTTTTACAACATGATTCTTTAAGGCTACATATTTCATTGTATCTTTTGCTTAAGTACTCTCCTATTTTTGGACTTCACAAAAATGTACTGTTAAAATGAGGGTACATTGTACCAACTTATTTTTTTAGAATAATATTTTAGAAATAAATTTTTTATTCTAGGACAAGCAAATTTTTAAGGTTTTGGCTAGCAATATTGCCATATTGTTTTTCAGAAAACCTATTCTGTACTAATTTATATTCCCAGCACAATATTCCTTTAAGTGTAACTCTTTATGGAAACTTCTCTGCTCATATTTTACTAAGGAACTTTTTCAGAAAATTGAATAGTTGTGTCTAGTCCTATATTACAAACAAAAATGATTAAAATGACATCTAGACCAACCCTTTATTCTTATACTGAATGAGAGCAAACTGTTGAACTTACAGTTTGAGAATGTACTTATTTTCTCTAAGTTGATGTGATTTTCCTCCCACCTTAATACCCTGACTCACACACATACCCACACAGGTCCCCTTGAATTTGTTAAAGTTTCATTGCTGCTGTGTCATTACACTGAAGGGAACATATAAAGGAGATCTCTTTTCAAGCTTCCTTGAGCACAGAGTGCATTTGCCAAGCTATCCATGCTCAGCTGGCTGTGGTTGAACATATGCAGAAGTGAGGTAGGCAGGTGAGTTTTAGCTTTGCAAGTGGAGTATGCCTTCTCCACCCCCATATCCACTAGTCTGTCAGCAGTGTGATGTGTCTGTGGTCTTAATGATAGCCCCCCTTTCTCTCTCTCTCTTTTTCTCCTTTCCTCCTTCTCTCTCTCCCTCCACTTCTCTGCCTTCTCTGTCTCCTTTATGAGGAAAGAGTCAAAAAAAGAATAAAGGAATGCAATTAGTAAGAAAACACTCCAGTGAAGGTACATGATAAGCAGCTGCTGCCTATACCCACAATGCACAAATCAGGCCCAGCCTTGTTCTCGTCAGCGGGGATGGACCACCAACTTTGGCAAACTTTGGGATGACATCACTTTTATACTGTTGGATCTCTGAGAAAGTGAACAGATAGGAAGGGATTTTGGTTGTCCAGACATGCAGGGAGGCCCAGTGCACTCACCAACACATGCATACCTCTGTGCATGTTTGTGCTATTATCTTAAACCTATCAAACATGAAGTAAAATGACAGGTAGCTAAATGGTCAAGAATATAGAACATAGAAAATATAGTGCAATATTTGAGATATCTTTATATCACAATCTCACTATCCCAATCGACATATATGCTGTATTTTCTCCTTGTCTTTGTTATAGAGAACTGACACAGGCAGATTTATTAAACCTAAATCTTCTGATTTTTAAACCAATGTTCCATATTTCTAATTGAGTGCCTACAACAGCATCCCTATACATTTTTTAAAATGGTATTTTATTTCCCTTCGTCTTCAATTTCATGTAAGTTCCCATATCTTTCCCTTTTCATTAATTGTGGATGGGTTCCAATGTATTCACCCTGGTAAAGGAGGCATGTTTTTCAAGCATGTAGCAAATGTTTATCTGATTACATGTTAATGGGGTGTCCATTATTGTTGGGGTTTCTGCTGCAGCAGCATTTCAGCCTTTACAATGTGTTGGTCTTAAATGAATGGGCTGTTGTTATTTGCAAACTCCAAAGATCAACGCGCTCTCGCGCGCACACACACACACACCTCGCACACAAAACCACAGGAAAGTTAAGGGCAGCTTCTATTGAAAAGAAACACTATGTTTAGGCAGTGAATATCATGACTCAAAACAGGGAAATCCATCAAAAGCCTGCATTTTTTCAGGCTTCATTTCTTGTTGACAATTTAGCCACAGGAAAGCACACACACACACACACACACACACACACACACACACTCACACCTGCACCTGGGAATCCGAGGCACTCCATAGCCTGAAGCATCATTCCCCGGTGTATGAAACAGAAGGGGCTCCCATAAAAACCCTGCACACTCACCCTGTGTGTTTTAGTTTCATCATTATTGTGGTGGTAGTGGTGGCTGGTTTCTGTTGAACCCCAGGTGCAGAGAGTCAAGTTAATTAATCATATTCAATTCAGAACTCTCAATCACCGGTGATCTGGACAAGGCTGCTCACTTTTCTGTGTAGTGGTTATTCCCTTTTGGTCCTATTTTCTCCTCCACATAGAAAGTCATTTTAATGAGTTTAATATATACCTTTCATTTGTTAGGGTGCTCTATAAAACATTTGATAAATTCACGGAACCATTCTGTTAAATTTTAACAGAACGAAAACATCTGTTTTTTCCAGTTTTTAAATGTTTCAAAGTTCAGCTTGTGCTCCTGCCTTTATAGCAAACCTCTCCCTCCTATGCTATCCCTGTTAGGAATAAAAACCCCAGATGCCTTTTCTGTCCTATGGTAGTCTGCCTGCTATCCTCCCAGAACAAGTCCCGCTGTTCTTTGCTTCTTTGCTCTTTTTTCCCTTTCAGCTCTCTCATCTTCCAGGACTTTACCAAAATACAATGAAAATTATGCAAATTGTTTGCAAAAATACTAATGCTTGGCTGGAGCCAGGAAGTTTCAAGCATACTTTTCTTAATAAACCATATCTGTCATGACTTTTTTATTTGCATGTTCTTCCTTACATAGTGTGGTTTTTAGAGAGCACACAGACTAATGTTTATATGTGATCTGTGCTAGGTGCTCAGGATAACAGAGAAACAATGCTTGCTTTTGAATCCCTTCATTCCAGTCATTATATTAAGATTTAGGAGGTGGAAACCTGTTTGAGAACAATCAGGGCAGTACTTAGTTGAGTCAAAATTCTTAGAACTTAATTTTCTTTAACTTTAACACAATCATTAGGGTTCATGTGGTCAAACAAGTCTCTATAGATCTCTCCCCTCTTCTCCACTAACCCGCTATTAACCCTCATTTACACATGAGGGAATTGAGACCCAAAGGCTGTACTTACCTAGGGCCATACAGTTGTCAGGTCTGGAATGTATGTATTTTTAATTCCAAAGTTCATGCACTAAAATAAGTCCTCCAGTAGTTTACTAATATGGTCAAAAGCTGGCTTGGCATTATAGGTATGTCTGTCTTCCCCTGTTTTCCTTACTTGTTCAGTACTCTTGGCCCACCCTGTGTGCTAGGTGCTGTGCTGAGCATTGAGTCTCTAGTGAGCTGAAGGTCTGAGCAAAGCAAGCAAGGTGCTTCACCATCCCAGCCCAGACATTCTTATTCAGGTGAAATCTAGTCAAGTGTGCATCAAAGACATTCTTAAAGGGGAAAAACATAATAAGGAAGTCTAAAGAACAATGAACATAAAATTGAACCCCCTTCTGGTTCAAAAACTCCAAGTGCTTTTTCTATAGATTGAGTCTCCTATTCCCAGCTACATTCACTCTGACTAGTATCTCACATACTGGACCCAATCTGATTTTAGATCCAACATTATGTATAAATACACATTTGTTATCATGATAACACAAAATGGTTATTTGGATTTTAGCATCCAGTTCCTAATTTTGCAGGCATAAAAACAAATTAGGATCTGCCTATAATCAAAAGAGGAAGCTTTACTAAGATCCACACAGCAATCTACTGGTTCCACTCTTGGAAAAGCTGTTCATTGAAGTCTATACAATAGCAATGGATTAAAATCAGAAAAGTGCCACTTTGCAACTTGTTTCCTGGAATTTTGTGTAACACTCTAGAAATTATTGCTTGTGAAGCCACAGTGTAGACTCTTAGATCGATGCTATCAAACAGAACATCTGATGTTAGAAGCAGCATCCTAACAAAAATAGACACAATATGAAAACAAATACTGGTCAAGAGGCTCCCACAGGTCACCTCTAGGTCACTCGTCCCCATGAGCAGCATCTCATGATTTGGTACAGTGCTGCCCCAAGATGCACATTGACTTGAAGCAAAGCAAACTCCTGAAGATTTCCTCAGGAATGAGTCCAAGCAATTTCCCTTTTTTCTTCATTTGTAACGTGTTGACATTAATTAGTTCCTAATTCCTGGTGTGTGTTCAAGCTTCAGTGACAGACAGGAGGAGCGATTTCTGAGCAGATTAGCACACAGCCTCCTGGCACGGTTCCAGGGGTACCTACAGTCTGGCTACTCCCAGGAGCAGGCCCTCATCAGGCTGGGTTACATTCCTCATTAGGTCCCAAAGATTTTCAAAAGAGAACAGGAAATGGTTCTACTAAATAGTAATAATCACTTTTCCTTAAGAAATTCAAGATACTCTGGGTTATTCAAGATCTATGAAGAGAAAAAAAGGTAATCATTTAATGACCAGGCAAAGAGACTGAGCAAGTCAGTGTCAGAAGCAGGTCTGATTTCAGGACCCTCTGGTTTTATCTTATTTTAAATGTATGTCTTTCTTCATGCATCCCTGATCCAACATCTGCACAAGCAGTTTCTATATTTCAATGAAAATGAGCTTTTTGAAAGATAGCTTCATAACATCAGTTAGGTTATCTGTAGAATTAAAGCACAGGGGAGACTGAAATAATAGTATGTACATTTCATGTATATTATATCTTCATCTACTAAAGAAAGTCTTCTTGGTCAGAGGACTGTGATATTCCTGTGCCATTAAAAACTTCACTGGAAAATGTTATTAAAGGCCTCTGCATGCTCACATCCTGGTATGTCAGGATCTTCATTTACCAACCATGTTTGATTATTGGAAAGACAGAGCTAGAGATTGAACAAACTAGTAAATAGTGAACCTCAGGGATAGTACACAAAATGTACTATCAAAAAGTGAGTATGAATAATACACAGATCCCAATAAACTACACAGCAGTCAGCAGCCTGGAGAAGTAGAAATACACACAGCAATGTAAATAGAACCTGAGAGAAGCAAGAAAAAAACAATTGAGGTTTATAACCTAGTCCTACTTATGAAAAGTAAAAATGCAAGGGCACAGAAGAACAATATACATTTCTCAATAACACATCTAAAGTTACATAAACAATTGGGGGGATTGGGAGGGAAGAATGGAAATAGGCATAAAAATGGCAATGAAATAAGATAAAGAAATAAAGAGGGGGTTTCCCAGGACCAGTAACTATAATGAGCTGTGAGCTGAGAGCAGCATTAGCTCAATTCTGCACCTGAATTTAAAAAAAAAAAAAATTAAGTGTTGTACTAATGTCTTAAATAGAGTAAACAGCTTAGAACTTCCAGTTTCCAATTTTAACCTCACTCTGCTTTATGGTAATTTTGAGGCCTACTAACAAGCGCACATCACAAACAATCTTCTTGATCTATATACTCATGGTTATTATTGTTCATGGAATATTCTAAGTAGACACAGCCATTTTAGTATGAGAATACTACAGAGAAATCTGCAGGAAAGAAGATCATGACTCCATGATCGAGAAAAGCATGCACTGTCATGCAGTAACAGAAGAGAACAAGAATTTGAGTACATATGATTTTCTTGCATTTCTTTCAGCCCTTTTAGTTTGTTACCATCTATTAGAAAAGTATTAGCTAAACTCGTTCCATATTCAGGCAAGGGCAAAATTACCCATTTACTTTCCAGCCAAGATACTTAGATTTACTGGTCAGCATAGAGATATTAAATATTAAAGAAACACACCAGTATTTTCAGCAAGACAATATCTGAACAAGTATTCTTTTATCTTCCCTTTAGCCCATACTCCACAGTGTGAGTACTTATATTCCTGCATATCTATAATAACAGCTCAACATTATAAATAACTTGCCCATAGAAGGAAATAGTGATACTATTTGAATAAGACTTCACAGAACTTACGCCAATAGAATGTGCTACAAATTAATTTTAAAGCAACTAATATATTTTAAGCACCATTTTCTGTTATGGCATTTTGTACATGGTTTGCATTAATGTTTTAATACTTTGGAAGCTTTCCGATTTTATGAACTGAAACAAAATGCTTGTATGTCCATACTCATGGAGACCTCCAGCTCAAAGCTGTTCTTCAAAGAAAAGCCTGAATATTGAAAATTCAGCTGATCTGGTTTTTAAATAGTTGAGCTTTTCAGGCGGATTGGCAATCTATCATAATGTATCATTAACTTCACCTTAAATGCACACATTTATGCTCTGGTTTAATGGCACCATTATGATCTTTACTCCTAGTATGGTTATTCTGTGCTCAGAATGTGAAAATACCACAGAGATAAGTGACGAAGAGTTTAGTTGCCAGTTAGTTGGGATTTTAAAGTTAATTGCCATTAGATTTTTAATACAACATAAAAAGGCAGCTGTTATCTGTCATTGTCAAAGAAATGTGGGCAATATGGCTAACACAATTAAAGTAACTTCTAATTATAAGAGACTGGATTTGCTTTCTTTGTAATACATTTCAAATGGAATAAATCAAAGAACTCATCCATTTTTTTAATAAATATCCTTTGACATGGGCCTTCGTATTGAGCAACAGATAAGACGTGGCTGGGAAGCTGCATGGACCAACCTGATAACCTAAACAAAGTGAAAGATAGTCCTAGTATTACCTCCTTCCAGAAGTTGGAAGTTATTTTACAGTGAATGGATAGAACCCTGGACCTTTTCCTTCCTGCTAATGTAATTTAGCGTATACAAATTCTTCTTACTGAAATTACTGACTCATTCCTTTAAATTCTTATTCATAAGGGAACCCTAATTGTGCAGTCAATCAAAAATATTATTCAGCACTCAAAATAGATTGACCATTGTTCTAGTCCCTAGAGATATGTTTCTCAAGGTATGTCTCAAAATCAACTGAGTTACTGGAAGTACTGCAGATACAGTGCTGACCACTCTCTATCCCAGACCAACTAAATCAGAATCTTGGAGAGTAGAACCTAGGAATCTGAATTGTTAAAAGTACTCCCAAATTATTTTGGAAACCCCACCCAAAAATATATCCCCTGCTATCAGGGCCTAATAAAAGATTTTTTTAGATGATGCAAATGCAGATGGGAAACAGGAGATCCAGCCTTACGGTCAATAAAATCTGAGCAATGATTTGGGTCACTGGTGGGATAAGCCATTTAATTGACAATGTCCTCTTTTCTATTCTTTTCTTCTTCAAACATGGCAAACCCTGAAACCTCATTTTGAATTGGTGGAATCATGAAGTGCTAGCACCTCTACAATGACTAGAAGCTTCTGCCAACTCACAGTGGACATGTAGTATGAGCAAAAAACAGACCTTTGTTGTTTGAAGTCACTGGGATTCGGGGGACTGTTGTTACTAGAGCATAACCAGTTTATTCTGACTAGTACAGGCACACCTTCCATCCTTTTTCCCATAGGACAGTCTTTTATTGTGCATTCTTTACCTCAAAAGCAGGTAGGAGTGAAAGAGGAAATCTTAAAAAAAAAAAGGACAATTCTAAGAACAGAAGAACTTACAAAGAACAATATATCATAAGTAATAACACAATGACTCTTTCCATATATTAGGCATTGTGCTTCCTGGTTTCCACGTGAAGATCTACAGATTGAGCTTGCCAAACAGAGGCAACAGCAAAAGCGAAGACCGTAGACCACAGTGAGCTTGGCCTGTTTGTGGAACGGGAATGCAGGTCCACACAACTACAGAATGTTGGAGGATAGGGGAGAGAGGCGAAGGATGAGAGGCAAGAGATGGAGTCAGGGAATTTGTTAGGATTCAGAAACAGGCCTTGTGAGCCATGGGAAGAACTTTAGAATTTATTCTGGGTGCAGTGGGAGCCCCTGGAAATGTATAAGCAAAAAACTACATGACATGACTTACATTTCCGAAATATCAGCCTGACTACTTGGGGACAGTGGAGAGGAGCACGAATAATCATTGGATATCCTCGGGCTTAACTTTCATCTTTAGTTCATTTTATCTATACTTAATCTAGGTTTTTATGAAAGTATTATTTCTCCAAAATTGATATTAATAAAAAATGCTTGCCTTTGTGATGAAATCGCAACACTTTCATCTGCCTCATTTAAGGCCTTATTCTGTGACAGACACTGTGGTACAAAGATAACTGGGGCAATATATCAAAACCCTGTGAGAAATCTCCTCAGGCACCCCAGCACCTACTTTCTAAGACCATTTCACCCTCTTTCCAATGAATCTTTCCTTTGTCTTCAGCTACCATCAGTCCTCTTCATCTACAGACTTGGCTATAAATGCCTCAACTTTCTTGGTTCCTTGTCCCTCCATTCCTACTCTGTGTTTAACATCATTGATCTGACCTTGACTTCAAATATTTGTCCTTCTGAAACTATCCTAGAGACTTAGCCCTGCAGGACATGAGCCTCTTTTTGTCACTATCCATGAGGTGTGTATATTAGCAGTAGCAGTGGGGGCGGGGAGGAGTGGCAGTGAAGAGGGAAAGTACCTGGTGTAGAATGGGAAGAAACAATCAGCTGCTCAAGTTAGACCGAGCTCAGCTGTGCTGTGGCTTCAGAGAAGCAAGAGGAAATTTACTTTCCAGATTCTGTTCCATGGCAGTGAGTCACCTAACAGGCATGATTCTCCATAAAATGAGGAATTAGTTAGCATGGTTTAGCTAAGTAACTCTGGTCCCACAACCTGGTTTACATTTCCATTAGCATGGTGTATTAACTATAATTACATAAAGTACAAACTTTGCTGCTAGCTCTTCATTCCACAAATCACTAATACATAACAGATACCTATCCTATTGATGACCAATCATGTCACTTCTTTCAAAGCCTGTCAGTGATTGGTCACTGTACATCTGTTGCTCAGTTCATGCACAGACAGCAAAGCATGTGGTTGTTTTGCTTCCTTGTCTCCTACTGTTAAATCCACATAACATCTTGGTAAAATGGATAATTGAAAGAGGGAATTGGCAAACAAAGGTGCAAGTGCAACACAGAAAAGTAATAATGCTGGAAATAAAATTCAAATTAAACATTCATAGAGATATAAAAGCAATAGCAGATGTGAGAATCTTGATATTGCCACTTTAGTGAGACTATGTACATCAGAGTTGCTTAGAGGAGGCAGACTCATAGACGTAAATGAGGAAAGAGGTGATGACAAACAGGATGAAGGTGTCCCAGAGGAAATGCTTAATGCTGGCAAAACACTTCACAATAAAGTCACTCTTAGAGATACTTCATGCCACCAAAAGAGCCAAAGATAAATGTTGGAAGCCCTCAGCAGATGTGCTCAGGAGAGGAGAGCTTGGAGGAGAGACGACCCATTTGGTTTTATGGCTGTTCCAATAAAAAAATCCCATCAGCATGATGAACCTCATGAACTGGGAGTGCACCACTGCAGAAAGAAAGGAAATTTAGGGAGGAGGCTCGTTTGATCTACAGATGCTCTTGAAAGATGATTATCCATCCTCACCTCTGAAGTGCAAATTTGAACCACCATTATTTCACCCAAAGGTGTACCCTTCAGACACTGTATGCGTGTCCATCCTTGAGGAAGACAAGGGCTAGAGGCCAGCCATCATGATTAAGCAGATCTTATTAGGAATATAGGAACTTCTAAATAAACCAAACATCCAAGATCAAGCTCAAGCAGAGGTCTACACAATTTACTGCCAAAACAGAGCAGAACATGTGTGAAAAGCAGGGCTAATAAGATGGCATTGGTCTGATCAAGGTAGCATA
Organism: Anoura caudifer; assembly: GCA_004027475.1. NCBI lineage: Eukaryota > Metazoa > Chordata > Mammalia > Chiroptera > Phyllostomidae > Anoura > Anoura caudifer. The sequence continues at coordinate 14,262 of PVKU01009930.1, read as the reverse complement.
AAGTACATAAAACAAAATGGAGTCACTCGTGTCAACCAAGATGGCTGCCAGTCAGCCATGACATTTTGGTTCAAGAGGGGAACTACCTAAGTCATGCTATATGTATTTGACAAGACACACCTAAGATATCTGCACATGTTATCAGAATAGCCATGTCTGCAGAGTGGGACCACCATACATAGGCTCCCGGGAAAATCCCCCACTTGGCTTCAAGGGTGCCAAGACATTTATCAAAAGACCCAGAAGGGTGGAGCACCCCACTTCCAAGGTATAACTGAGGCAGGATACAGACCACTGCTGAGACAGCTGAGCTCCACATACCAGAGTGCTGGTCCACACCATGCTGATCTCCGTTGGCATTGGCCACCGGACACTCTGCCCTGCTGGACTGAGGACTTTGCCTGCCCTGTTGCTCACCTGGCTCTGGAGATCCATCCTTGCAAGACACTTAGGGATCCCTTGCCCACTGTGCTGCCTCCTGGACCTGCTGACTGAGACTCTGGGACTCAGCTTCGTTATTCCCCATTGATTGCTGTGTATGTGTGTGTTGTATTTCTCTTAGATTGTTACAGTATGAGTAGGATATTAATATATGTTTAAGTTCTACTTTGAGTGAACCTGCATTCAATAAAAGCTGAGTGAATAGCACAGTTACTGTACATGACTCTTGTCTGTTCCTTGGTGCTGGGCTGCTCAGCACACAGCTAGTTGAGCAGTTGCCCAGCTGACTTATAGGAAAGATTATATCACGAACGTACGCTCCTGACATCCTGACAGTATGAAAAAAGGACTGAAACACAAGCCAAGAAGTTTGCACCCTCATAGGTAGCAACCTGCAGCAAAATCAAAAGGAAGGAATCGTTTTGGCAAGAACTTGCTTACAACATTTGCAGATCTAGCATTGCTCTACACAATTACTAGTCACCCAGGGGAGGAAGGCGGGCGCCATTTTCCATTTCCACCACCGGTACACAATTCTCTGCTTGCTGAATTGCCCAGTTTTTTATACAAGGCCTCATCCTTCAGTCTTTTGTATTTGCAATTATTATGTAAAACTTGCTTTTATTTTAATATTGATGTCAGTATCTCAACTGCTGTAAAATTATAAACTTTGATACTTCTACCAATCCCTGAGGAGCTAGTTGCCTTTGCTCACAGGTGCAGGCATGCTTCCCACTCACTGTCAGAGCTACACAGAACCTCCAGCTTGCTGTACGAAAAAGAGATCGGGCTGTCCCCTGCTCTCACGCCTCTGTCCTTCTCTCTGCGGAACCCCGGTTGTATTGCCATGAACTCAAATCCGAAGTTAGCCAGCCTCTTGTTTCTGCATCACTTCCTTTGTGTTTATACAGCTTTTTGTCTGTGTTGCTGTTTAGAGTAAATAAACCATTTATATTTAAAAAATAAGGCAAGCACTGTTCAATCTACCTTTGATATTTTTTACAAAGAAATAAAACAGGATTTTTAATGTTTGTAATATTTTACATTACAGTGTATTAATGTATTAGTGTTGCTATTTTTTCATTTCACCATGCAGTGCATTTATAACCAATATTGATATAAAATGTAAGAGAGTTTTCAGTGTTTGACAGGAAGCTTTACAGGTCATGAAACAATCTTAAATTCTCCTCTTCAGCATAAGTGTTTGCAGGGTTTCAGTCACATGGCCATATTCAGTCCCCTGCTGTGGCACGAAGCAGGGAACTCAGTGAGCATCTGTGTTGTCTCCTCCCTCCATCCCATGAGGGTTGCCGTTCTTGGTTTTTATGTATTTTGTCTGAGAAACTTGTTTTTATTACCTCATGCTATTCTCTAATGCTGTTAATTGATTTCAAATGCAATCATTTCATGGGGATAACCTGCTGGAATAGAGGGATTGGATATAATACTCAGTTCCTTTCCAAATTTTCCCTACTAGCTAAAGACTGGTTAACAGTCATTTCTTAAAAATAGCAATAAGACTGTAAACTAACTCTGAAAAATTAGGAGATTAAAGAAATAACAATTCATTTCTGCCACACACTGCTTACATCTATTTAAAAGGACCATGGAAAAGACATTAAAATGATGTGGAGATTTTTAGGGCTGTCTCACTCAGTGGGAAAAGTGGGTGACAAACACTATACAATATGATTCCATTTTCAGAAAGTGCACACGTATGTATACATATGCATATATACACATACACACATATACATGCTGCATATGTGTACATAAGTAATCATAATGAAGGCTATAATAAAAATGTCAAGGGTAGTTAGTTATCTTTGGGTGAAAAAATTATGGGAAAATGTTTTCTTTGTGTTTTCTGATTTGTCTGCAAGGGGCATGTAATGCTTTTTATAGAAAGGCTCTTTCAAAAAAAATTGTCTCTAACATTTACATTTACCTAATAGTCTAGTAACAAAATGAACACTGAAGCGAGCATTAAATTGCGTGGTTTTTTTAACTCTCTCCACCATTCAACTCACCTTCCCCCCAATCATAGAGTCAGAACATCTCCAAATAGTCTAGTGAGGCGCCCCTGACAGTGCTGACTCTCTGGGGGGGGGGGAATATATATATCTCTATATACATATTTATATAGAGAGAGGTATACACACATATCTATAGATACATATACACACAGACACATACATAGTTATGCATGTATACATATATGTGCATGTATATATGTATATACATATATACACACACAATTAACTGTTCTGTTATCAGAGGCAAAGCATATAGCAGCTTGGAGGCTCCCCAGGAGGCTCAAAGTTCAAAAGCCTCTAAGAAATGTTCTTACCTCTAACTTTTAATAAATCCAGTCCCAGGTGATGCCACACTCAGGCAATTCTGCTAGATTGAAGAAATCACCTGTGTCATGTAGATGACATTGCCTGTGTGCGATTAATTGAAAGTAGTTGACAAAATCCAAATGGATAAACACATCAGAAAATGGTAACCAAAACACATATGTTTACAATCTTCCTGCACAGTCACACAAACATCATCTGTCAGGAAAACAATGCCTTCTGGAGTCTCTCTCACCTTCACACACTTAATTAAAACAATTTAAACTATTTGTTTAAACTTTGCACCAAGTCCTACATTTAACACTCAAATTCATTTTTTTATTTAATCTTCACAAGACCCATATAAACAGAATGCTATTGTTTTCACTTTATAGATTTTACATGAAATTGCAGCTCAGAGATGTTGAGTAACTCATCCCGGGTCAGGCACCAAGCCCCTAATAATAACCACTTAATGAGCAGGAATGCATGGTTATATTTCTGGGTTTTCTGTCTACTCATTTAGAACTATACTCTACTTGGTTTAAAAAAAAACTTTCATCTGCAAACAACCAACAAAACATGACATAATAACTAGTTGTAAAACAAACAAGTGACTGTGTGTTTGTGTAATAGAAAACCTCATGTAAATGTATTTATTTCATTAACTTCTTATATAATTGCCAATTGCTTACAAGAAGGCAAAAGACTTTATTTAAACCATGAAAGATTTAGCACTGTTTTTAAAAGTAGCTTTGTATAAAATTTGACAAAAATAGTGAGAAACACTAAGGGGCAATTAAAATAACTTTTTTAGCTTTACTAAATAAGGAGAATTGTTTTGCTGAATGAACAATACTATTTTAACTAGAAATAAAATGAGGACAGCAGACTTAACAAACAGCATCCTTTTTAGACAATTCAGTGTATCTCTCACCTCCCCAAATAGACAAAATTCTCTCCTGGTTGAGAATTCTTACTGAAGACATTACTCCTGAATTTCCATAACTCTCATTCTCACTCTGATTGCTGGTTGTCACTGCAGAAACTCAAAAACCCCTTTTGTTTTCACTTTGGCCTTCCATCTCTGACCTTTCAAGTCTTCCTGAAATCAAATTGCCAAATCCTGTTTTCTCCTTGCGGAGCATCTCCTAATCCTCCTAACGTAATTTAGATGGACAGGGCTGAGCTGCAATTCTCAATCATACATCTGCAGATGAAAAGAAGAGTGGCCTGAGGGGCACTCTGGACAAGTTTCCTGTGGGACAAACCGGACTAGAGAGGACACATCCCCAGCCCTGGGTGTTGGCGCCACAATCACTACACATTGGCGACTATGGCTTGTTCCTGGCCTCCAGTGCTGGGGCTCAGGCTGCTGACTATATGAAGGCAGATTATTTTATTAATAATAATAGCCAGTATTTAGAGAGTGCCTTATTATGTGCTAGGCACCTTGCCAAATGTTTTTATATGACTTTATAGTACCTACCTAATTAAATTATATATCTATGTGCTTTCTATGCTCAAGGAGATTAGTGGGCTTACCTGGTCATTAAGAACAAAAATGTCACTTTGTTTTCATCTCTCCCCCTTTCCATCACTAATAAAGTTTTATTGAACACCTATTATGTGTTAATAATTGCACTAAGTATAGATCTCACCTTTGCAGAATAACAATTTCTTCAGAGCAGAAACACACAAATAAGTAATATAATCTAAATATATTAAGAAATATGGTATGATTCCCACACCATAAAATTCAGCTTCTGCCCTGGCTGGTGTGGCTCAGTGGATTGAATGCTAGCCTATGAACCAAATGGTTGCTGGTTTGATTTCCAGTCTAGGTCACATGCCTGGGTTGCAAACCACGTCCCCAGTAGGGGGCACAGGAGAGGCAACCACACATTGATGTTTCTCATTCTCCCTCCCCTCTCTAAAAAAAAATAAATAAAATCTTTTTAAAATTCAGCTTCTTATGATGTACAATCCAGCTTCTTAAAATGTACAACTCAGTGATCTTTAAACATATTTACAATGTGCAATCATTACCACGATCTAATTCTAGAACATTTTCATTACCACCAGAGAGAAACCCTATACCCATTAGCAGTCATTCTCTTGTCATCTTAGCCCCTGGAACCACTAATCTAACTTCTGTCTCTATGGATTTGCCTATTCTGGACACTTCAAAGAAATGGAATTATACCGAGAGAGAGAAATATGTAGAAAGTAATCATATTTAAGGAACGAGACCTATTTTAGTGAATTAGAATAATCTACTGTCTCCTTCATTATCAGAGTTCCATATCAGGTGGTCTGGAGGAAAACTGCTATCCTTGCTACAGAGCCATCCAGAAAGATCCGAATCACACCCAGGTATTAGTCACTTTCACATTCAGTCCTATGTTTGACACCCTCCTTCCAGGCTATTTTTCTGTCCAAGGTCAGCTGCCACTCACACAGGTAAATTATGTTTTTGAAGCATATTTATGAATATGTATAAATGATAACATATGAAACACCAAAAAGAAAATTGCATATGAGTTAAGAGTCCATGTTAAACCAAAAAAATCCACTAAATAAACACATATATGCAAAGAAAAATGTTAAGAGGAAATGTGACATAGTATTAGAATAATTGGAGATTTTATTTTTGTCTATCATACTATATTGTGCTATTCTATAAATATAACCATTTAGAAATTTTATTTTAATCATAAGAAGTAAATATTTTATACAAATTAAAATCAAAAGAATGATTGTAAAGTCTGTTTGGCATAATGTACCAATATTGTTTTATTCTACAAGCTAATGAAATTAAACAGTATGGTTGTATTATTTTCAAGTGTCTTTTTTGGTTGAAAATCCAAAAGAAAACACAAAGGGAAACAGTTTTTGTTTAAGTAGCAGTACCTAAATCTAAACAGATGCTACTCACTATTTGGTCATCAGAATTGAGTTCACAGAAAAATGACCTCTTATTAACTACCTGTTGAAAAGAAAAAAGGTGAATGGCTGCTCGCATTAATGGTTTCACACACTCCTCTTTTGAAGACTATCCTTCTCAAGGTCTTTCTTCTTTTCAACTTCCTTGAAAAAATGTAGAATCTTCTCCCTGTACACACAGGGATATGAATTCATATTTAATAAGAATTCATATTTTAAAAATATATTCAAAATATTAGAAGTGCTGGGGCTGGTGATAGACACAGGGAGTGATTTCAAATAGTCAGAAAATCTTTTTGGAGTAATGGAAATGCTCAGGAACTCATTGTGGTGGTGGATGCATAACTCTATGAACTTACTGAAAATCGTTGCACTGTACACTGAAACCAGTAAACTTTATACTTGAGTAACACTTTTTTTAAAAGGTGTAATTGCATTGGATAGAGGAAAGAATTACTATTACCTAGGAAAATGTTTAAGGAATTCTGAAAGCTATTAATGAATGAAGATTGTATTGAGAGAGGTATCAGACCAGCAGGCTCAGCTACATGATTTGGAAGACCCAGTGCAAAATGAAAATCCAAGTGCCCTTGTTCAAAACTCACTGAAAACTTCAAGACGGACACCGAAGAGCATATGACTGAGCACGGGGCTCTCTGAGTGCTAGGCTGGGTGGAACTCAGAAGCAGCTTTTTATTTTCCACAAAGTGAAAATGCTGGGATTTTGATTGGAAATGCATTAAATCTATAGATTAATGGGGGGCAGATTGAGATCTTTAAATGTTTAATCTTTCCATCAGTGAACAGGTTCATCCCTCTATTTTTTATCCCTCCATTTATTTAAATCTTCTATAATTATCTCAATAATGTTTTGTAGTTTTCTTTCTTGAGAATCTTCCTAAGTATTTGGTAACTTTTGATGCTATTTATAAATGGTATTTTTAAATTTAATTTTTTATTTATAATACTTGATAGAAATAAAATTGATTTTTATGTTGACCATACCTTTAGACCCTTGGAATTTTCTACATAAGAAATATATTATCACCTAATAATGGCAGCTTTACTTATTCTTTTCCAATATGCTTTCTTGTTCTTATTCTACTGCTCTGACTAGAAAAACTACAGTATGATGTTGAATAGAAGTTGTAAGTGCAAGAATTCTTGCCTCATTCCTGATCCCACACATTTTCTAGGATATGCCAAGTCAACTTATTAAATCACATTATACAGAATTCCAAAGTAGTTGTATGATTTGACTTTTCTGATAGCAGTGCAATAGTCCTGGTGGGAACACTAAGCATCTTTATACATTTAGACCTCTAACAGTCTCTCAAAATATTTTCTCTATTTTCCCTTCCATTTCAGAATTCAACCACTGAGAGAAAAAAACCATAACAGTGATTTTCTTCTGAGAATGAAATGAGACTGGAGAGGTGGCAGGTGGGGGTGGGGGTGGGCAGAAGCAGAATTCAGAAGAGGATACTTGGTTTCTCTGATTGTTACATTATTTATTTTGCTAGCATATTCTTGGGCATTATTTGTGTATATTTTTTAATTTCCTAAGATAAGAAATTAGGGGAAGAAAAATACAATAGAAGTAATATTTAAAATAAACAAGCATGAAAACATTAAAATTACTTAAGTCTCCCTAAACAAAAATGCATTTTTACTCAACAGTATCTTGGCTAATGACCCAAAAAGAAAGACAGAGTGTGGGGCGGATCCCCACATACCTGGGTATGATTGCACCCTCAGGCCGTCCTCACAGTCTGAGGCCTTTCTTCACCCTCCAGGGGGCCGTGTCAGAATAACACAGAAAGAGGCCAGGATCTTCAACTTGTACTTCATTCGAAGTTTTTGTTTTAGCTGTTTTCAAAATATTGAATATCCCAATAATTATATGGATCTGAATGTTTGTTTAAAAAATGTATTTTCTTTCCAATGAAAATTACATAGTGATTTTTCACTAATGCAAAACCATATTTTATCTTTATTTTTCCATATATTTTGGAAAAAATTACTAAGAATCTGGAAACCAAAAAGTGTTTAATCTTCAAAACTTCACTCAAACAAAATCGTATTCACATCACATTTTCACTTGCTCTGAAGCTCTCTTCCAGAGCACAGAGATTTTACTGGAGGATATTAGAGAGCTTATGTGCTGACATGCTGTTAATTCTGTCTTCTCAGCACTGTTCTCTTTGGTACAACAAAAAGAAAATTGCATGTTTTCCCCCTTTCAGTCCAATTTTTGTTACAAGTTTTATGTACTTCTCTTTTCCTTGTCAAAAAATTTATTTTAAATAATGCAAAGTTCTTATCTAAACCTAAATGCAATAGCGAGGAAAACTGCTTGAGTGGATTTTCTGACTCCTCAGCTTGACAAACTGGATGTAGGGCTGGCCTTCCAAAGCGGGAGGACACCTGACCATGTCCTGTAGGTGTGATCCTATTTATTTCTAAGTCATCCCCTCCCACACTTGGGATCTACTGTCCAATTTTAAAATGACTCCATGTTATATGAGAATACAACATGCCATTTCATGCAGTGTTGAAGAGGGAACCCAGCTGGGCTAAAGAAGAGTGGGTTTCAGTCCTGGTTAGTATCTGCTTACATGACTTAGGCCAAGTTTAACTTCTGGAGGACTCAGTTTTCTCACTTGGAAATGAAGCCTTTGAAGTAGATGACCATTAAGGGCCTTTCCAGGCCTAATAACCTATGTGAAGCTCAGAAAGGGAACTATTCTATTAATTTCTTAATGATTCAGTTTTAAGTTGTGTTAGAGAGAGAGAGAAAGAAAATGATATTAAGTATTTTTGTATTTGAAACTGAATAAAACAGGTAGGTGAGAACATTGGTATGTAGCAGTGATAAATTTTGTGACATCTTATGTTCAAAGGAACTGTTTGAAAGGATGCTTGCTGAAAGTTTGTTTTTTTCCCCTTTACTCCTGGGTTTCCCATATACCCCTCAACTGCTAGGAACATGGGGAAGAATGGAATAAAATCTTTAGCAATTGATTTCAAACCAAGTTTGCAAAACCCTAGAGTTCTATAAATCCCTTCAAAGGGTCTGCAAATATTTGATCTGAAGTTCACTTTTAAAAATACATTTGTATATTTTGCATATAAAACATATATCTTTATTCAAAAACATTACATTTACTTATTTGATAAATACTTGTGGAGTGCATATTTTATGTTGAGAACAGTTTGAAAGGCTCAGGATCCAGAAACGAACAGAAACAGACAAAAATTTTTGCCCTTTACTAAATTTACATTCTAGCAGTGGTAGCAAAATAAATAAATAAATATATTATATTATATAATATATTAAAATTTTATAAGGCCAAAGAAGGAAAATTAAGCAGAGGCTGCAAAGTAAATCAAAAGGTTAGTGTAGATCTGTCTGAGAAAGCGGCAGTTTAGTGAAAACGTGAAGGAAGTGGTAGGAAGCCAGAAGGACAGCAGAAGCAAAGGCCCTGCCTGAGCCAGGAACAGCCTGGATAGTGGGAAGTGCGGACTGGCCACCAGCACGACTGGAACCAGGGGGCGGTGGACAGAGAGGAGACTGGATAAGGAATAGAGGCCTGTAAAAATCGTCAAAGGTCTCTGGCTTCTAACACACTGCAAACCTCCACTGCCTCAGTCAAGCAGCCCGGTACAGTACTTTATGTGGAACTTTTCTGTATTCTTTTCATATACATTTGAATATGGCACTGAACAAGACTTTACTTCTGTACTAGTATTCTTTAAAATCAGGCTTCTATCTGCCCATTTAAGCAAAAACTATATTTTTTATGATAACACATGTGTGCCAAGTTAAATTACATGCCAGGCAATGCTTGGGTATAGCTGATTATGTCACTTTTCCAGCAACAAGCAGGTTCATGACACATTGAAGATAGTACCTTACAATTCACTCTAACCATCATTTTAGGTTTAGATTATTTATCTTACTTACATTTATGGATAAAGAATGCAGGCTAGTTTTGAAATGTTATTCTATACAACTCAATACAAAAAAAATTGTCATTTTCATCTTCTTTGAAGCTTCCAGAACAGTTGACTAAAAGCATCTTGAGATTCCACAATAAGCTGCTATCTTTAACAATTACCTACATAAATCAGTATTTTCTTTTTACTAAACGAACAAAATTCCACTGTAAGACTGATGCGACTGCAAATACCACCTAGAACTCCAGTATTAAATTATCATGTTCATTAAAACAGGCTCAAGAATCTCACAAATTGAATTAATAATAAGCAAAGGCTGTAAATTTGAAGTTATAAAGTAAGTTTATGCTAATAAAATTGACCCTTTATCTGGTTAACCTATGTGAATTTTCGCCAAGCTGGGGCCCAGTAAGAAATGGGTGGAAGCTGATTCCAGAGAAGTCAGAAGAGCAATCAGGCAAGCGGCATGCCCTCTCCTGGCTAAGTCTTTGGTTCCCATGCCCCGGTGTGAGGTGGAGAGTGAGTCCCCGTCATGGTCTGCAGGCCTATTCTTGGTGAAGCCACTGATGCCAAAATCACTGAGTGACAGGTTGTTGGGAAACAGGATGTTTATGTTATTTGCATGATAACAAAGCATCATCTCATAGATTACTTATTAATTGATGAAGGAGAAATAATGCCTTTATTAAAGAAAGATCCTCATAAACTACCTTAACTAAGTGATTAAGGTTAGTATCATGTGCCTCCAAAGAGGATGAAGTAGAACATATACAACACCTGTGCAGTATTCTTGTCGCCGAAACTTCTAGGGACTAATCCTGAGGAAACAACCAGTAAAATCCAAACTTTGAGACTAACAACTGGACTGGACTGTTCAAATTATTCCTGTCATAAAAGACAAAAAAGTACTTCAAAATTAAGGAAAACTGAACTATATCACAACTAAATATAATACATGAGACTTGATTGATTTTTTTAAAAACTATAAAGGACACTTGAGGGTCAATTGAAGAAATTGTAATATATACTCTATATTAGATATTATTGAATATTACATCACTTTTTAAATTCTTGGGAGTGAAAATGCCATTATGGTAATGTAGGAAAATATCTTTATTCTTAACTGATGAATACTTAAGAATAAATAAGTGAAATATTTAGAGGGAGAGTTACATGATGCTACAGTTTACTTTCAAATGGCTCAGGAAAAAATTGAAGAGGACATATGTATGCATGTAGATGATCGATAGATGGATAGGTAGATAATCAATAGAGAGTGTACAAATGTTATAAAATATTAACAACTTGTGAATTTAAGTAAAGGGCATATGGGTGTTTATTGGGTTAGTCTTTCAACATTCCCTCAGGCCTGGAATTTTTCAGAACAAAAGGTTGGGAGAAACAAAAGAGAAAGACTGAACAAAATAGTCTGAATAACTTGACCTCGGTGTCACTTCCCACTTCAGGGGGATGTTTGCCCACGCTGTTCATCAAACAAGGTTGGCGAGCAGCGTTAGAGAGTCAGTCAGGAAAGCCCAAGTCAGACTGCAGAACGGCGGTAGCCTAATCAGTAACCCTCATCCAGTCTCTGTCCAGTGAATTTATTGCCTTAACTCACTAAAAAAAGCTGCACAAAATGTTACCCTCTCTACTCAAACACAAGAAAGAGATTTAGAGCACATGGAATTTATCACCAAAGGAATTATGAACTGATATTTGCTCAGATCTGTTATGTTTATTTACTCCCTAAGAAAAACATTAGCCTTTTGTAAGAAGATTCTTTGAATTCACAGGAGAGCATACCGGATCCTGCAGGTTTGGTTGTGGGGAGTTCAGAGGTGAAGCGAATACAGTTTGGATCCTCAGTCATGGCCTCCAGGAAATATAGGCCCTTGGCTTTCTACACTCAAAGCTGAAGGGAAAGATTTCAAATATTGTACAAGTCTTAACTGCCAGAGTTCAGAATAAAGGGAGCATTTATGTTTACATTGGGACTGACTTTCCAGTTCTAGCCTGCGCTACGGTGCCCGTGTCCCTGGCTCACTGGCAGCATTTTAGCTGGACTGTTAGTCTTCGAAGGGTCATGAACTGAAGTCATAACCAGAAACCAAGTGGCCTAGGCATTCACCTCAACTGTCATTTGTAAGGCTGATAGAAACGGCACAACTATTGAACAATAGAAAAGGACCTTTCTTCCTCTCACCAGTGAAACAAGCCTTAAAATACGAGGATCAAGGACTGCGAAAGACAACAGACACTGAAGAACTGAAACCTCTTAGCAGCAGGTGGTGTCAGTGGGGCTTGCCTTTTGAAAAATGTGTCAGGTCCTTTGAGGACTCAGTAAAACACTTCTAGTTCCTGTGGTGACACAGATAACACTTTGTCAGGCATCATGATGATCTAGATCTGCACTAAGTAGTTTGAAAAGCACCTTGAAATGCTTAACCGTTAAATTAGTTTCTCCTCTACATTGCTTGGTGTCAATTGTCGTTGTGATAATTGCCAGAGATACACTCTGTTTGGGACAAATACTGACCAATGTTTCTTAGCTGTCTAAAGAACAAAGAGAAGCCATAAACTGAGTTCCTTCACAACAGCTCCAGGCAGAGTCCATGTCTTCTTCTGAGTGGAAGAGACTAAGCAATTCCTTAGTCTTTGGGCTGTGCCCAGACCTTCAGTTAAGGAATGTCATTCTCTGTATTATTTCTTAATCTTAAGGATGGCAGTTTATTTATCTGGTTCTTCCTTAATCAATCAGTTCCTTCGGAAGGGCACTTTCTAATAAAATTTTGTGGAAACATTTCCACAAGTCCAAGGCAGGCATAAACCACAAACCCTGCCACTGAACCATATCGAAAGCTAGGGTTTCAGGGTGTATTAAATTAACAATCAATCACAAATTTTGTGATTGGGAAGTTGTAAAAGATGGGCTTTCTGTTTTTTCTCTTTCACTGGCCTTTGCACTTTTTAATTCTACTAACAGTAAGTAGAATTTTGACAAGTTGTGAGATAAAAAAAATAATTTGAATTTCCAGATAGAGGGAATTCCAGAAGTTTTGTTAGAGCCATTCCTTCAAAAGTGTAGGTTGGTTTCTATATAAACGTTTATGTCCCACACTCTGAACCTTTGCCGGTTTGTCTTTTGCAGTCAGGACGACACACTGTCCTCCCAACTGGAGGAGTCGCTTCTCCTCAGTTCTAATCCCATTGCTCTCTCACTCGAGGGCACCGTGCCCCTGGCTGTCACGGGAAAGGAGGCATTGTCCACAGGCTTCCCTGATGAACTTACTTTGTGACTTCAGTGCCACTCTCAAGAAGTTGTTTTCAATGAGTTTGTGCATATTCTGTTATCAAACCAGGTCATTATTCTTCAGAACATGGACTATGTTTTATGTAGTTAAATACTTTATGACTTACATTGAAAAAAATCATTTTATTTTATTTATTTTTTATTTTTATATATTTTTAGTTTGTTCTAACTTATTATTTTATTTTTAACTTTTTATTTGGAAATAATTCAGTCTCACAGAAAAGTTGCACAGACAGTACATGGACATCCTGTGTATCTTTACCTATATTTCCCAGATCTTAACATTTTACCACATTTACCTCATTATTCTATATATACTTACTATTTTTTCCTGGTTATAATTGCAGATTTAATGCTTTTTTCCACTCCCCAAAAATTATTTTAGAGCAATATGAAAAGAAAACTAAAGTATTTTTTACCACTGATATACTTCCAAAGCAAAAAGAAAAACTAGTTTTACTTGTACCATTAAATCAAAGTACCAATTTTTTTAAATTTCTAATTTTTTTACTTTTTTAAGATATATTTTATTGATTATACTATTACAGTTGTCTCATTTCTCCCCCATCATTCCTCTCCACCCTACACACCCCCTCCCACCCACATTCCCCCCTTTAGTTCATTCCATGTGTCATAAGGTCTTTAGCTTCTACATTTCCCACACTATTCTTGCCCTCCCCCTGTCTATTTTCTACCCACCGTTAATGCTACTTATTCTCTGTACCTTTTCCCCCTCTCTCCTCCACCCACTCCCCTGTTGCTAACCCTCCAAGTGATCTCCATTTCTGTGGTTCTGTTCCTATTCTAGCTGTTTGCTTAATTTGTTTTTGTTTTGTTTTAGGTGTGGTTGTTAATAATTGTGAGTTTGCTGTCATTTTACTGTTCATATTTTCTATCTTCTTTTCTTAGATAAGTCCCTTGAACATTTCAAATAATAAGGGCTTGGTGATGATGAATTCCTTTAACTTGACCTTATCTGAGAAGCGCTTTATCTGCCCTTCCATTCTAAATGACAGCTTCTCAGGATAGAGCAATCTTGGATGTAGGTCCTTGCCTTTCAAGACTTCAAATACTTCTTTCCAGCCCCTTCTTGCCTGGAAGGTCTCTTTTGAGAAATCAGCTGACAGTCTGATGGGAACTCCTTTGTAGGTGACTGTGCCCTTATCCCTTGCTGCTTCTAGAATTCTCTCCTTCATTTTAATCTTGGCTAATGTAATGATGATGTGCCTTGGTGTGTTCCTCCTTGGGTCCACCTTCTTTGGGACT